>JAHBMJ010005426.1:0-2500 GCA_018398765.1 Chromera velia | reverse complement strand
TTGCATGAAGTGGAGACGGGTTGCATGGAGACGGATGGAGACACCGCGGTGTCCGAGTTTTTCCATGTGTTGCCATTTGGCCTGCACATGGCCTGCACGCGTGATGCATTCACCGAGCCACCAGCACATGCACGCGCATTATTACGGAATCCGGACAGCATCCGGGTTGGGCAATCCGGAGGGCGCGGCGCGCGGTCCCCAACATTTTTCAATCCGGACAACTTGACCGCGAAGCGGGTGCCAACATGCGCGCGTGCCCTTCAAAATCTTCCGGACTCTCATCCGGACTGCATAACGTGCGTGCGTCACTGCATGCCGGGGCCCTTTTGTCGCTCGCAAATTTAGCTATTCCGCCACCTTGACGTGCATCTAGCCTTAGTAGTTTACCATTGTGCCCCACTCCAAGCCACGCTCCACCTCCCTGCATCTCTCACAGTCTTGGACTCCTCCGATATGCGCTCGCATGTCCCCTCGATCCATCCACCATGAAGACAGACGAAAAGGGGAAAATAATCCTAGAGGCATTAAAGGAGCTCCCTCAGGACGAAGGTCAGTCAAAAGGGCAGGTACTCACAAGAATAGTGCATCCGCGCGCCAGCTTTATATAAGAATGAAGAAATACAAGCCAGAATTTACCCCGCAATGTGAATGAGTCAGTCAATTAAGACACGTTAAGCCTTCTTCATCGACCTTGCCCAATGTCCTTCGACCAAAGTGATTCCTCTTTCAGTTTGTCACTTCATCAGTCAGTCAGCCAGTTGCACAGTCAGTCATGCAGTCAGCCAGCCAGCCAATCAGCCAGCTGGTCATTCATTCATTCATTCATTCGTTCATTCATTCATTCATTCATTCATTCATTCAATCATTCATTCATTCATTCATTCAGTCAGTCAGTCAGTCAGTCAGCCAAGTCAGTCAGTCAGTAAGTAAGTCCGTCCGTCCGTCTGACCGTCAGTCAGTCAGTCAATCAGTCAGTCGACATGCAGTCAGTCAATAAGCAAGTGAGTCGTTCCGTAAACCAATCAGTCCGTTAGTAAATCACTCAGCAAGCCGGTCACAGTCAGTCGCAATCAGCCACAGTCAGTCAGTCAGTCAGTCAGTCAGTCAGTCAGTCAGTCAGTCGGTCATTCAGTGAGTCAATCAGTTAGTCAGCCACTCAGTCAGTCAGCCAGCCAGTCAGTCAGTTAGTCAGTCAGTCAGTCAGTCAGCCAGTCAGTCAGTTAGTCAGTCAATCAGTTAGTCAGTCAGTCAGTCAGTTAGTCCGTCAGGAATCAAAATTCTGTTCATGTGAATTAAATTGACTGCTGCAACCCTATGTCTCTGCAGGCGTCAATTTATTTTTTTCGGCCTGTAGAGATTCCCATTCGCTTCTCTGTTTGTTTGTTCTCTTTTCCCTTTTTCTTGACTCCCTGTTTTTCTCTCTCTCTCACACACACACACACACACACACACATAAACATACACACACACACACACACATACACACACACACACACACACACACACACAGAGAGAGAGAAAGAGAGAGAGAGAGTCGGGTCACTGCAGAGAGAGTGCCTTGGATAGCAGCGGCTAGACTTATTTACGGGGCTCAGGATTAGAGAGTTTGTCGTACAAGGGTTCTGCTTCTAGAGACTGTTATTGACATACGAAAGCTTGACTCACGATTGACTGCATGCATGCGCATGACCTAATTGCAATTCCCTTAAATGCATGTACGAGGTCGCTTAGAATGCGCGCATACAATCCTGACATACGATTTGCGTGCCGTGGCGCGGATTGAAGGCCTCGCCACGTTACGGAGTGTGGATGGGATGTCAGGTCACTGCACAAAGATAGGGAAAAATGTGCAGACATGCAGGCAAAACTGTTGAACCACAATGAGTGAAATGAAAATGAGTACAAAGGCTTTACCCTATCAATTTCAGCTTCTAAATCGTTTTAGTTCAAAAACTATGAATGTTTATGTTTTCAGATGAAAAGCAATGCAGGTTATGCACAGTGATCCTAGCATCACTTTCATTCTATATAGCAATTTTGTGTAATAATATATTTTTAGTCAAACATTAAAAAACCTATTTGCAACATAAAAAGTATATATAAGAACGCTTTATCCTATCAATTTCAGCTTTTAATTCGTTTTAGTTCAAAAGTTATGAATACTTTTTTTTTCAGATAAAAAGCAATGCAGGTTATACATAGTGATCCTAGCATCACTTTCATTCTACATAGCAATATGGTAGCATAATACATTTTTCATCAAGTATTAGAAAACCTGTTTACAACATAAAAGCTGTATGTAAGAATGCTTTACCCTATCAATTTCAGCTTCTAATTCGTTTTAGTTCGAAAGTTATGAATATTTCTTTTTTCAGATGGGTAGTAATGCAGGTTATGCATAGTAATCCTACCACCACTTTCATTCTACACAGCAATAATGTAACATTACAGAATGGAACCGTGAGACTGGGGCTGGAGAGCCATCCACCCTGAACCTCCT
>JAHBMJ010005419.1:60863-70629 GCA_018398765.1 Chromera velia | reverse complement strand
TGGGTGGGTGGGTGGGTGGGTGGGTGGGGCCGAAAAACAAGAAGACAAAATGAAAGAGAAAGAGGCGTTTAGTGGGAAAAGCTCTGCAAAAACAGACCGCTGGTTTGTTGGTATATTCCTGTTTTTTCGTGCAAAGATCTTGCATGAGATCAAGTTCTTCTTCTTTTGTTCTCGCGTTCTCACTCAAGAAAATGAATGTGTGGTGTTGACGTTGCAGGTCCGCAAGGCGAAGGAAGACGAGGCGTACCGAAAGAAGTTGGCTTCCCAATCCCAGAGGAACTTTAACAAAAGCAAAAGCACTCAGGGCATCGAGGCTCTCGAGCACAAGTGGAGTGATGGCACTCCCTCAACTGCGGGATCGTCAGTTAATTGCATGTCGTTTTTTCTTATGCGCTTGCTTTTGTGTGTGCCGATAGATATCGGTTTGTGGGCGTTTGACATCAGTTCGGGGTTTGGCTGTGGGAATGGGGGGTTCTTGAATGGGCTCTCTCTCTTTCAGACACACACACACACACACACACACACACACAAAAGAAAGAGGGGGAGAGAGGGCGGGGGGCGTAAGGATGCCTCCGAGGTAACTGCCTACTTCCTCTGTCCAGAGGCGGTTGACTGGACAGATGGGTTTGGGGGGAAATCATGGAACTTCTTTTGAAATCGTGGAATGCAAAGTAAATCAGACTTGCGTTTATTGTTCTTTGTTGTCTATCCCAGGCCAACCCATGGAGGAGCTCACGGAGGGGAAGGAGATGAGGGGGACGAGGCGGGAGGAAGCACAGCGCGGAAGGAAGGGGAGACAGGAGAGGGGGAGAAAGAGAACGAGGAGGCCGAGTCCGAGCTATCCCCCGAGGCTCTCGAACTCCTCGTGTGCATCCTCGACAGAATCACGAGGATCTACCCAATCATGATCGTCCTCCACGTCCGCACAGGTACAGACAGACGTGAATGAATGAATGAATGCATTCGTGCGGGGGGGAGTAGTACCTGCATGTCTGTGTGTGTAGGTGTGTCTGCGTGTGTGCGTGTTTATTTACTTCCGTGTAGGTTCTTGAAAATCTCCGCAAGCAAATTCCTTCTGAGGGCGCTTCTGCGTGTGTTGTTCCTCCATTTTGCGGTACAAACAAGTTGGAGCCAGACCTAGAGTGGGTGGGCGAAAGAGCTACGTTTCTGTCGGACTGTTCATTTGTCCAACTCTTCCTCCCCCTCCTCTCCTTCTCTCTCTCTCTCTCTCTCTCTCTCTGTGTGTGTGTGTGTGTGTGTGTGTGTGTGTATGCGCGTCTCTCTCAGGAACCTCCGTGTACCCGTACATGGACCCCGACTCTTGGTCTCTCGCTCGGCTGGTTGCAGAAGTCAGTTGATAGATGTTTGGGGAAGCACAAACAGGGAAAGAGAGCGAAAAAGAGGAAAACAGAAAAAAAGATGACAGAGGAAATGTAGACAGAAAAGTACACGCGCCGAAAGAGAGCGCAGCTTTCCTGTGAAAACAAACTTGATTCACGCACTTGCATTGCTGCAGCTGGCCATGCAAAGGAGGAACGAGCTGAACGAGATCCGGGCACGACTGCAAAATGGTGGGATGTCCCTTCGGGACCTCGACAGGATGCCTCCTCCTCTGGTCTTTGTGCTCAACGCCCAGGTGGGTCTCCCTCTCTCTCTCTTGCTTCTCCCTCTCTCTCAATCTGACTGTCCGCAAACTCAGACTGCACACCTCTTTCCTTTTGAAGTGCCCCTGCATGTTCTGCCGCAGAAAATCTCTCACTTCCACGCCCCGCTCGATCCGTTGTGTCTGTCGTGCGACCCGTACAGAGGAGGGTGCTCGGTCATCTTGCCATTATTCTGCCCGCACCGGCATGTGAAGTCAGAGAATGAACCTCTTTCTTACTTTTTTCCTTCTCCTCTCCCCCCCCACCCGCGCACGCAGACGCCGACCCCTACTTCCCCACAAGCCCAACATGCGATCCTCGCACGTGCACGCATGTGCAGTGCTGTCGTTCTCGTCGGTCAGTCGTTGTCATACAAAGTGACGCTATCTGTCGTAGCACTCTTAGGAAGGACTCTTGCAGACACACACACACACACACACACACACACACAGAGAGAGAGAGAGAGAGAGAGAGAGAGAGAGACAGAGAGAGAGAGAGAGATCCTGTGTGCCGGAGAAGGAAAGAAAAGAATACCTCAGGCGATTGACGTGAAAGCAGAAGCAGTCCAGAGAGGCTGGTAGCCAGCAAGTCAGAATGTGGGGGCACGTACACAAGGCAAGCACCTGGCGTTTCGTTCTTCACCCATCACTCCGGCCACACGACTGCCCTGAAGAGCTCACCCTTCTCATATCGCTTCTCGATGGTTCCCTGTGTTGTCCTCTCCCTCCCATTGCAGAGCCTCTCGATGAGAACGAACTTGCGGGGTTCCTCGCTTTCCTTCTCAAAATCGACAAACAATCCGTCCCAGAGGGTCTCATCAAGTCTGTCTGTCAGACGGACTGCATGACAGAAATCTGAGAACGAACCATTTGTTCACTCAGTGAGAAGCTCCTACAGACAGACAGAATTGAAAGGACTGACCCCAAAGACCTCTTTTCCCTTCCTCTTCCCACTCTAGCTGCTGTGTTGTCCAGCCAGGCATAGGATACTATCTTTCTTGGCCTCGTGTCCGAAAACATCAAAATTGCCTCGTACGCAAGACAATCAAATCGACCCTCACTCATTGTGCAGGTACGTCTTTTCGGTCACCTATGGAGATCCGAAGATTGCCGAGGACACCGTGCAGCAACTTTTGAAGATGGAGTACCTCACTAAGGGTCAGCCAGCAACGTAGAGGGACAACCAGCCGAGCATCAAGCATCAATGTGTTTTTTCCTGTGAAAGTCTGTGAGAGAAATCAGATGACGGGGACTTCAAGGGACAAGACACAGATCGGGGAAGGATGCTTCGAGCTAGCTGCGGGTCCAGACACAGCATTGCTTTCTGAGATTTCTGTTGTCTTTCTGTCTTAGGATGATTGTACCCCTTTCGGTCTTTCTGTCTGTCTTACGAAGGCACACACACACACACACACACACACACATACACATACACACACACACACACACACACACAACTCTAGACTAATCGTCCCCCTCCGGTCTCCCGCTGTCTGTCTCTCTAATCGTGCCGGTCCAAGCAGAGGACGGGAAGCTGGAGGTGAAGAGAGAAGACTTCGAGACCTGCCCCCTGTCTCTGGTCAGTCTGCATTTTGAATTGTGTCACGGAGAGGAATCAAAATTCATAAGACATCGAATGCAAACAGACAAACAGAAAATCAAAATCGATGAACAAAAAGAGTGAATGGAGCCGTGCATCCCTGGAACCAGACACTCTGCTGCCCTGCAATGTATCGATGTAAATGCTGAAAATTTCGTAGAAGTTGGTTTTGTAGAGACCGAGCTCGACCCTCTGAAAATGCTTCATTCGTGCAGTCCACTAAGGCGAAGGTCCAAGCAGACCTTGACAGACTTCAGCCAGACCAGCAGATAGTCGTCAAGACCGCTGCAGCGACTGCAAAACGGCAATTCGATGTGGAGCTTCTGAGACAGACATGTCCTGTGAAGATCAAGAGAAAACAGTCAGTCTGTCGGGCGTTGTTTCGCCAGATTTTTTTCTGTTCAGCTCTCCCCGTTTCCGATGCTCGTCTGCTGTTGCCTTGCTCTTCCTGAGCCGCATCAGCAAGAAAAGTCGTTTTCGCACTTGTTTTTCCAAGACACTGATTATTGAATGGGTTAGCGAGCAAAGGGGTGATATGTGTGTTGAGTGATCGACTGGCGTCTGAATTCTTCCTTGATGTCGGCCTGCAGGATGAACGAGCTCTGCGACGATTTGAGGGAGAACGGAATCTTCACAAAGTCAGTCTCTCTCTCTCTCTCTCTCTCGCGCGCGCGCACACACACACACACACACACACACACAGAGAGAGAGAGAGGCTTCAGGGAGGCAGTGTGGAGAGAGAGAAACTGAGAGAATTTTTGAGAAGCTTATGGAGGCTCCCAGGACGGTGTCTCATATTCTCGTTTGTTTCAATTTGTGCTTTTCTCTGAGTTCTTTCCTCTCTGTGTCACTCCGTTGATCCCTCTTCATGTATGTAGTGCTCCAGATTTTCCCTTGTGTCTTCTCAATTATCCTGCATGATTCAGTCTCCGCCCGATTTTCCTCTGACGTCAAAGGAGAATCCTCGCGATCTCTTTACTTTCCGCTTCATATGCTCCTTCATATCTTTCCCTGCTCCCCCCTCTTTCAATCACGCAGAGTGGACAGCCGACCGGTGGACCTGACCAGTCGCAAGAACACCACTGCGTCCGTGTCAACATTCCACCAGTCTGTGGACGTCTACGCATTCAGGACGATCTCCTTCCAGATCGTTGTCACATCCCTCGTGTTGGAGGGACAGAGAGACATGGTGACCATAGGAAAGTGAGTCAGTCTCGGTCCTCGTTTGCTCTCTGTCGTCTTCCCTTTCTTCGCTTCCGACCCTTTTTCGGACTCAGGCAAAAGAGACCAGAGGACCGGCTAACGACTGCCTCTGATGCCTGCCTTGCGTAATGGGCATTATTCTTTTCTTTTTCCTTTGTCCTCATTGTCACAGCTCACCAGTTTTTCTTTCACATTGCTTCTCCACCTCTTTCTCTGCATCGTTCTCATGTTTTCTTTCTCTCAGGTCCCTTCAAGACGCACGAGAGGAATCAGACGCGGTGAGTTTGTTAACAGAGAGTATCGGTCGTTCGTTTTTGCTGCAATCCTCAGCTTAGCACAAGTGTGCAAACAAATATGATTTCTCTGCACTGATTTCTCTTCCCTCAAACGCGTCGTCCTCTTTCCGATTCTTTTCTAAGCGACCTGTCCCCCCTTCCTCCGCCCACCTTTTCCTCTTTACCGTCAACTGTAATATTTCGATCCTCATTTCTCTCTCTCTCTCTCTCTCTCTCTCTCTCTCTCGGTGCAGTCCGAAGACTCTGGAGAAGAGGAGGAAGACGATGAGGATGACTTCTCGCACTTCGGAGTTTTTGCTCCTCGAGCTTCTCAAAAGAATGTCAGGCAACAGGCAGCCGCTGCGGTGGCAGCTGTAGGAGGGGGGGTATCGAAGACCGACACACGGGATCTGACCGCAGAGAGCGATGGAGGGAGGGACTGGTCTGCATTCATTGCTCGGTAGGCAAACTGCTATCGGATGGATGGACCGAAGGAATGAAAAGAAAGGAAAGGACGAAAGGGAGGGAAAGCGGTGTCGGGCCGCAATTGGAACTTTGTGAAAGGGAGGGAGGGGGGGGAGGGTTGCGCGGGATCTTCACATCAACAGAAGAAGGAGGGGCAAGAGAAGAAAGGCCGAAGAGAGGGAAAACTACTTCGTCTGTTGCCAGAGCTTTCGCTGGCCGAAATTTGTCAAATTCTTTTGGCGAACCTTAACGTCATATTTCATGGTCAGAAAAGCCTGGCAGTCTGGCAGACAATTATGGTTTGGCAATGCTCCAGGAAAAGAGAAGAAAGATACGGCAATCTGGGGTGAGCGCGTCCTCTAGGTAAGCGTTGGTTAAGCTTTTTTTGTGTATGTATGAAGCAGGATCATGCCAGCGTGGCCCAACGGGCCTGACAGAATTTAGTCTCGGTATACAGCTTAAAGTCTCCGCGCAGCCTTTCATATAAAATACTCCCATCTTATATGCAGTGATTTATCTAGTCACGATTCTAGCTATTTATCATTTTTTAAGCTAGAAAAGCGTTATTTAGAACGCTACAATTCATGCTAGAATTTATATATATAACTCGGAATGAATGAATGAATGAATGAATAAATGAATGAATGAATAAATATATTATACTATATATTTCAATCAAGCTAGCCTAGGTGTGGGTGCAAAGAGAATAAAGAAACAAGCAGGCAGCCCCACATAGCCGCAGAAGGCTTCCAGCTCCCAACATAATGAGCTTCTTCTGTAACAGTCGGAGACGGCTTTGCAAACTTCTTGTTCCCCTAGTCTCTTAACGCAGTTGAGGCACCCAGAGTTGCCAGGTGTCCCCTCACTCCGGAACAAGCAGCGAATGCGCCAAAAGGACAACCACAGAGCAAGCAGAGGAAGCAAAACACATATAACGACCTCAGAGCTTCAACTGACTGAGGAGACGCCTGCGAGCTGGGCTCTCTATAATCCCACACAGATCCAGAACCATAGCAAACACGGCCGTGCCCGTGACTCCGCACGCCTGGGGGTAGATACCAGCCTTCCAAGTTTCCCCCTTCCTTCAATGTTGACCAGACAAGCCGCACTCATGGCCGCAGAGGGCAGTGCTGTGTAGAAGAAGAAAATCGGAGGAGACGGCGAAAATCTGGGGGAATGACTCGATGGGGGTTTTCCACCTGGGTCAAGACGGCAAGTTACACGTATGCATACGCTATGGAGCACTTCAAGACGGCTGTGATAGCGTGAATTTCCCAGTATACGAACACCGATCGGGGAAAAGCAAAGAGAATAAAGAAAAAGAGAAAAAGAGAGAGAAGGGATAGAAGAAGGCGGGTAGCTTAGCTCCCCTCGGTCATCTTTTAATCCTACAGACCAGCGTTTATATATAAAGCCGGCTTTTTCTTATAGTTCGGGATAAGCCCTTTTTAAGCCACTGGGGGTCATTTGTCATGTTTTTGCATGTGCTTTCTCCTTTGGGGGAAGGCTGCCGAGCTTGTCTCTTACCAGACGTTGGAAGCCTCGAAGGCTAGGCCACTAGTCTAGGCAGACAATGATGGCGTATGATGATGATGATGCTAGCCTATAGCTATAAGTTAAAACTCTCATTCTACTGCTCTTTTCAGTATGTTGCACTAGGTGTTAATTGCAGCTTTTGCAGGATCATTATACATATATTTAAATGATATTTTATACTAAAAGATATTATATTAAAAAAAAAAATTATAGTGTTTGGGTTATTTTTTGCAGGTAGTAAGGTTACCCCACACATTACTTTGCTGTACGTTAATTGGGATATGAGTCTATAAGTGTAAAAAAAATATATGGTATAAACTAAAAAAAGGGTTAGAAAAGCGGTCGCTATATATATGGGTAGTATCCTCTGAATCAGTGTTTAATATGTAAATTTAGGTAAACTTCATTCTTCTTGATACTAGTCTTGATTTCATACAATTTTATATAGGTTTCAAAGTAATTTATATTAATTATATACTATGGACATAATTTAATGGCTCACATTTGTCTAGAATGCAAATTAGGCAGAGGTTTGCTCTACACTGTCCATATAAGAATAACGGCTCTAGAATAGTAACAAGGCGGCCCTTAGGACGCCGAGTTACGGTTTTTTAGTAACTGAACGCCCTCATTCTCTTACTCACTTAGCGACTCACCCACCCAGCCTTACCCACTCATTGACTCACTCAGGCACACGCAGGTACAAAGTTTAACATGCTTCTCCTGTCTATCTCCGTCTCCAACACGCTTTCTCTGTCTGAATGCGTATATACTAGTCGCGGAGATTCCTGCATCAAAGGATGAACAGCAGGTTAACAAGATTGTACCTCATTGGTTAGCAATAGTTAATTGGCTCCTTTAGCTAACCGGTCTTGAAGTCAATGCAATCATTCGCTTGTATAAGCACTGCATGCATGAAGAATGCATGCATAAAGAACCGGCGTGCGCGAGATTTCTATGCCGGGGCCCTATGTTTGGTATTGTTGGCCCCACAACATCCGAATATCCCCACACAACATCCGTTTTTTCGTAATAAAAAATTTCGGCGCCAAGTTACGGAAAAACTGTAATAAAAAAAGTCGTAATCCGTAATTTTCTCATAGATCGACCCCCATTGTAACTTTTATGTGGACCATATAGTTTGCCCTAGAGTTTGCTTAATTGCTACAGATTTGTAGGCAGAAAAGAGGGGAATTAATTTAAGTGAGAATGATTTTTGCAAGCATTCCAGTTGAGATACCTCGGTCCTTTCTGCGCATACAAACACTTTTTTTAGTGGTGAAGAGATCATGGCAGGGGTCGCAGAAGGGTACTCTCCGTAGACAATAAAATAAGCGCCCTTGAGCGCGTCGTTTAAAACTCCAACTTTCAGGCAACTCTCTCCCACGTTGAACTTTGCCTCATTTCCGAGGCCTGCAGGCCTTGCTTCTGTTCACAACAAGTAAGTCCCCATCAGTTTGCACTCCTAGGTGTCTGCCTGTGGTGAACGCGGTGAAGAGAACGAGCACGGAGACTGAGGACGGTGAGGACGCGGCATCACAAACAGTGTTAGGGCATCACGAACAGTCACTGTGTTGACCTGCTTGATCGAAGTACTGTCTATTCGTAGAGCATACACATGTCGGCCTGCTTGATCGAAGTACTGTCGGCCTGCTTGATCGAAGTACTGCTGGGCTGTTTTAGGAACGCGGTGAAGAGAACGAGCACGAAGAGGACGACATCAACAATGGTGTTGAGGCGGAGTCGTGTCAGTCGGTAGATGCAAGGGAAGGAGAGGGGAAGGGAGAGGAGGAAAAAATATGTACCGTCTGTATGTTCATTGCATACATCATGGAATGAGGATGCAGAAGAAGCTTTCACAGAGAGAAAACAAACAGACTACGTGGATATACCACAAATGCACGCAAATTCCTGCCTGATACACAATACAGCCCGCCACTTCTGTTCCCTTTCCCCTATGCATTGCTGCAAACCCAGCCAGAACATCCGATTTCGCCGATTGTCACCTGAACTGGCCAGAGTACTAGAGGAAAGGCGGGTCTACAATACACTCCGCATACGGCCTACACTGTGGTGCTGAAAAGGACGGACATTCATTCTCAAATGCAACTGACCTTCAGGTGTTCTTCTTCTTGTGCTCAGCCATGCGCTGCAGATTACCAGTCATGCATACAAAGCAACAATGCTATGCAAACAAGTGAGAACGAGTAAGTATCCTGTTGTGCCTATGTATGTACACCCGGGCATCATACGGCTGGTATACTCACAGAGGGCTTTTGTGTCTGCGGAAGCAAAGAACGTAGAATGTTACAGGAGAGGGCACGGCAGAGAGCCAAAACAAATGTTAGAAGTCACTTTTGCATTCATTATTATGCAGTCTGCATGCCTACCTGCTTAGACCTCTGGATCTTCTTCATTTGTTTCCTGACCGTCCCGTCTTCCAGTGGCATGGTATCCCTCATTGTGTCTGTCCTTTTCTTCTTGTTCTTCTTGCCCTTCTTCTTCTTCAGAATCTTCTTCTTCTTCTTGGCAGTCTCCTTCTGCCTAGCCTTCTACATAGAAAGAAAGCGGGGCGACATGTTTCGAAACATTCAAAACCAGCATTGCCCATTGTCTACTGGATAACTGCACGTGAAATCAACATAGACTCCGAGGTGGGGCAGGCATTCATATGGAGTTCAACAGGGGAATGGGGGGAAGAGGGAGGCTCAGATGGGAAGGGGTGGGAGCAAAGAGGGAAAGGGACTCCGAAGTACTCTGAAGTTAAGAGCAGAAGGGGGGAAAACAAAAACGACAATTAACAAAAGAAGCTAGCAAAAAGAGATATGCGGGCCTCGGCAATAAAATAAAAATCTGACCCTCCACCTCACTTCGGACTTGACTGGCAAGTACCATCTGTATGTAAGCAGAAGAAAATGGGGGACGAGGGCACAAAAGATAAATTGCACCACCAGACACACATAGTTCGACTAACCTTCAGTGACCCTCAGTAACGTGCTGCTTCACCCGCTGCATACAAGGAACAGACATAAGGGAGCGATCTCT
>JAHBMJ010005419.1:48363-55863 GCA_018398765.1 Chromera velia | reverse complement strand
CATACAGTTACTCAGTAAAGATCATGATTATCCCCCACATGTGCGACGCTCGCGCGGCGTCACGCCCCGCCGTGCGCGCCACAACCGTAGAAGAATTTCTGGGGCCGCGTACCCGCCTACAAATTTTCCGGGGGCACAAAATTTAAGTGCCCACTGCCCCGCAAGCGTGGCCATATAGCCAAAAATTTGCCTAAAAATACCCAAAATTAAATTAGAGCAATATTGTCCAGATGTTGCAAAGAGTTGTTGCATTGTGTCACATAAAAAATATACTATGTGTTCCAATGTTAATTATTAAAGTGCATGTTACTTTAATTATTATAGGATATTGTCCACATCTTGTTATATCTTACCAAGACTGTTGCATGGTGGTGCTTAGTGCTGATTGAAGAACTACAGTCATTGTGCCAATATATTTTTTTAAAAAAAATTAAAAAATCAGCTGAGTTTTTTTTTTTTAACACCATAGTTTTAATATCTCAACAATTCCTTTTAAAGTATGGACTTCAGAAATTAAGGTTTTAAAAAATTATATAAAAAAAAGCTGACAAGTATGTAGCTAGCTGATCTGGTAGGTGCATGATTAAGTGTAGTATTATGTCTGCTTTACCCTAGGCTTTACCTCAATTAATTTAATTAATTCCAACACATTAATGCTATGCTAAGCTATAATATCATTGTTAATGTTTACATTTTTGTTTTCAGTACATCACTTTTTGAAAGTTATTTGTAAAATGACATACTGCTTAGTACTGTCTAGCATACTGTTCTTCAGTCTCACTATATGCGAGACTGGTGCGCACCAATGGAGGACTCACTGTCTAACTCAGATATCTCACTGAGTCATTCAAAACTCTATCAGGGAGCGATTCGACCCCCAGGCTGTCATTGACGCCACGCGATCATGCACCACAATGCTCTGCGCCCATCCTCTCATCATAAACCTATAAGCACGAATGCGTGCAAGAATGCAATCCCACTATCTTGGCTTCAAGTTTCTGCACACAAATCCATGCATCTACAAATCGAAACGTCTGAAAAATGAACGCACAAGGAATTTTTGACTTGGGCGGCAGCGTGAATCTCTCGTACATCGGTAGACCCTTTCGTGGAAAGTTCATTTCAACAAAGAAACTCTCGCCTCGCCTCGCTTCCCTTGCCTTTGCCCCCCCTCCATGCCGGCCTACGCAAGGACACCCTAGCTCCTCGCTAACGCCCCTTACTCACTCATACACATTGACCAGTCCAGCGAACTCTCTCACGGACTCACATAATCACACAGCCTGCCCCGCCCCCCTCCGCACGTAAATTCCTCCGCTCGCCTATCTGCATTGGCAGTCTGATCACAGTCGCGGCAGAGGGAACGGGACTCTCGACCACTCCTGCCAGACGAGAGACCACCAAATCGCTCACATTCTGCCACATCGATTTCCGTTCCTTTCTGCGTGGGCTTTCCGTCCACTCCTCACATCTAAAAAAAACGGCCAACTCATCCTCCTTGCACGGCACACCCTTCACCGGGACTCTCCGCTTTGTTTTCTCAGACCACCGAGACTTCAACGCTCGAACATCCTCGAGAGGAGAGCCGTCAAGAACGCTCTCGAGTTGCTTCCACAAAGGATCCGTGCGGACGGCAATCCAGTCTTGGTATATGTCGGCAAGCTGAACCAGCCCGCACTCCTTGATCAGAGCGCCCAGTCTCCTGACGATGGGTGTGGGAATCAGGTGGAGAACCCTCGACCGCTTCCCCCTCATGTGAAGGTAACGGAGACAGGAGACGTAGTCGGAAACCCGCTTCTCCCACGCGCTCACCCAGCTGGCGTGGCCAATATACCTGTACATGCACATGCATACACACAAATACACCCATGAAAGAAAACACACGCACGCACGCACGCACGCACACACACACACACACACACACACAGGCACCACCCACAGAGGGGAAGAGAGAGGGACAAAATAGGAAAAGCAGACAGAGGACAGAGAGCCGTCCTGTCGGTGCACACACCCCGCAGCGAGAAAAGAGAAATGTACAAGAGCAAAGGGGAAAAAAGAGCGCCGTCTGCACTGGAGAGAAAGATTCAGGAAGCACACGGAAGTACATTGGTGGATGCGTAACACTGCCCACACCTTTCTGTTTCCTTCCCCTTCCTCCTTTTCTCGCAAGCTTGACAACTGACCCCTCTCTGAGGCTCAATGTGGCGGACGACATTTGTCCCTCCAGCCCCTTCAGAACAGCAGACAGAGGGGTGCACACTCGACTGATGGAGAAGCTAGGGACGTAACACTGAGAGTCTGCAGTGTACAAGCTCATGTCCCTCATCTTCAACTCCAGCGTCACACCGTCAGGTCGGTCTGTCTCCCCCCCATACCTCTCAACCTCTAACCGATCGTAAAGACGCAAGGCGACGCAGTTTCCGGCACCCACAATCTCTCTCAACACAGAGATGGAGGTTACTTCCATCTTGTTTTTTGGTTTTCGCCTGTCTGACAAGGAATCTAGGGGGCTTAGCAGACCGATGTTAGTGGGGAAGACCTCATTGAGGACTCGGTGGGGCTTGACGGATTTGAACAACAGATCAACAATCTCACGGGAGAAGGACTCTCGTCTCTCTTGCCCCCCTCCCCTCTTCCTTCTGTTCTGTGGTCTCATCCACATGAGCGTATGGGATAGCTTCGGTTTCAAAAACCCGCTCTTCAGCGAGAACGGAGAATCATACAGGACCCACCGCACAAGATCCACGCTCCCCGAATGCACCGCGCTCTGCAGCACTGACTCTGCTACGGCTTCCCTCTGCCACACATGTTCGGACTCTTCCAGCATAAACCCGTCAATCGGACATGGCGGGTTCTGTGAACGCAACCATCGACAAGTCTCCAGCTGCCCGCTTTCAAGGGCGGTCTCGAACGGAGTCGCCCACTTGCCCCCCCTTGCGTTTTCTCTATAGAAAGAGAAAGGGGGATCGACACTCTTCATCCATGCAAGCACATCAATGTGACCGCGCCTCCCTGCAAGGGCAGCTATGGAGGTCTGGCGGGTAATTCTGCGTGCGACTTCTGTTGGGTCAAGCGCTTGGGCTTCAGACAGTGGTCTGACAAACCCCCACAACCACTTCAGACTTTCGACCTGCCCAGAGCCGGCAGCAAACTCAAACAGCTGCGTGACGATATCGAACGATCGGGACACGAGGTTGTACTCAAACGCTTCACGCGTCAGGGCATCGATATCGCCCTTTCGGATGGACGCAATGACTGCAAGGGGCGTGCGGTTGGGGGAAACTGTTCGTCCGAAGAAGAAACTGGTGGTAGTCTCGTTAGCCCCCGAGTCCTCCCTGGCCACCACCTTCTCATACAGAGTCCGAAGATCTGCACTGCTGTATGTCAACAGGGCATCGTTCCACCCATACTCACTCACATACAGACGGTGGTCAGGGTCAAGAGACGCGAGCCAAACAACTGTGTCAATGTGCCCGTTTTCAAAAGCAGACAGCGTTACGGATTTCATCAACTCCTCAGTGCGAGACTGTCGTCCGACTGTACGGAAGAACCCGATTCCATTCTCTCTATACAGGGACTTCAGCCTTTCCAAATCCCCACTCGAGGCTAAACCCACCAGGAAAGCAATGTGGGAAAACGCGTCACGCACGTCCTCAATGCACTCACACTGAAGGATGAAGTCCACCTGGGTCTTGAACTTCGCGTTGTTCGAGCAAGAGGGGTGCTTTGGGTGGGGGAAACGAAACATGAACCTGGGGTCCTGGGAGAGGACCTGTTCAAAGAAACGAACGCCTTTCTTGGCTGCGTAGTGCCAGAGGACGTCCGCAGGGGGCGGATTGGGGAGACTGAGGGCCCAGAGGAACATTTCCCTGGACTCAAAGACCATGGCAGTCGAGTTCTGCGCAAGGGTCTGATGGGCGCCCTGCACATTGAAGAGTCCAGCCTTACAGACAAGAGACGTTACTGCAGGGCGATCGCTGAGGAAAGCCATCAAGGGTGCGATTCTTCCACCAGAGGGAGGGAAGAGATCAGCCAGTTCCCTTTCCCTCTTCCTCTCCGACTGCATTCCCTCTGGTGCGTCCTCCATTTCACCTCATGGCAAGACAAGTTGGAGGAAGAGAGGAGTAAACACGTCTCTCGATCATCTGATGCTTGAGACGTGTCAATCAGAGAAAGAACCTTCTATACATCTCAACAAACTTGAAAGGCGACCAAATTCTTATGTAAGACTACAGGCAGTACTGATTGGACTTGGTGCAAGAGATGAAAAGGGGAGAAAATGACATTTAAGAGGTGGTCAAAGAATAGAGACTGTTGTTCAATTCTGGGAGAGTTTGGGACACGTGATCGATCATCGATGTAGACGGCCGGTACGTATAGCACCCCGGACATTATTAATCAAAAATTTCCGTGATGAAGAGTTGATGCGCCTCTTCAAACGCGCCCCGGCGCTGCGGATTTGCAGTTGGGACATGGAATGACGTCCGGGGTGCCTCAGTCAGGAAGGGGCCGGCCGCGGCCGCGGGTCCATGCAAAAGGCGCGGGATCATGCAGACCCGCGGGCCGCGCGGAATCGGCGCGGGTCCGGGGCCGAGCTAAGAGACGCGGAGACGCCCAAACACACACGAAAAGCACTGCATGGTCCCGAGGGGCAAATGAGACAAGGCTTGCAACAACTGGCAACCCTTGGTCCGAGCGAGCTGTGCCAGACTGTTTTGAAGCTGCATGGTTGGTGCACATGATCTCGTTGTGACAGCGGGTGTCTCGCTCCTTTTTTCCAGTCAGACGTGGTTTCGCCGGGAGGTAGGCAGACAGAGAAGGGTCATGGTCTCCTGGCACCTTCGCTTGGTGTCGCTTACCGTCGGTCTTTCACTCTTTCCATCTGTTGCCTTGCGAGGAGCACGCCCGGTACATCGAAGAGATCTTTCTTTTCTCGCACCCTTCGCCGCGTCAGGCAAGCAGAGAACCCGCACTTTACACCCGAGAACCGTCGAGCTTCAGCCCCGTCCTTTGTTTTTTTCTCTGGGGCGGGCTCCGTTCTCCGTCACAAGGGTTGGGAGCCAGGCACAAGAATTGGAAATGGCACAGCCTGTTGTTATCTTTGTTTTGGGTCGGTCTCTTAGTTGAAATCCGAATCATTGACCTGGACCAAAGAGACTGACACCGCTGCTTTCCGTGTTGATATCTTTTCCGTCCCCTCCTTTCCTCTGTGTGTTGGTGTGCGTGCAGGGGGCCCTGGGGCGGGGAAGGGTACTCAGTGCGGGTTTCTCGAAGAGCACTTCGGCTTCAAACACATTAGCGCTGGCGACTGCTTGCGCGAGGAGGTTAGTCACTGCTGTATCCGACCGTGCCCTTTTTCAGTAGGCTTTGTTGCGTCTACTTATGTTCGTCCCCTGTCACGGTCTCGCATCAAATCAACATCTTCAGATACGCCGATGTTTCTGTCAGACCCCTCTCCTTCGTCTGTCTGCATGTCTGCCTATCTGCTGGTGTGTCCTATTGCAGCGTGCAAACGAGGGAAGTGAATTTGGAGAGTTGATCGACAATTTCATCAAGGAGGGCAAAATTGTCCCGGTAGGTGGGTGGGTAGTCTAGGTTCTTTTTGTCTGTCTGGGGGGAAGTTCTTGGGTCTCCGCCCGGATTTCTCCCATTTCTTTTTGTCCGGCGGATGTTCTTTCCGTGTCTTCACGTTTTGTGAATCGCAGTTGCTGAAAACGAAGGGCTTCGTGAATCGCTTCGTACGTGCATACTTGCTCCTAGTACCTGGATTCGAGCACTCCCACCCTTTTCGCATGAAAATATTTTCTGTCCGTCATTTTCGGTGTGACGATTGCTTTGCCTGCCTGCTCGCAGGTTGAAATTACCGTAAAGCTCTTGAAGAAGAAAATGGAGGCGTTCGGCTGGGAAGGGGGGAGGTTTCTCATTGACGGCTTTCCTCGGTCGGTTGGTCGGTGGACCCGTGGCTTTGACACGGAGAACTGCTCAAGAAGGGTCTTAACAGAATGTTGTGCGTGGGAGAGAAAGAAAGAGAGAGTGAGAGTTCGTTTGTACATGCGTCTCGGGGCATTTTACTTCTCTTTCTCTGTGGGGCGGGGTGGGGTGGGCGACGAAGGTGTAAATGCAATGGAATGGAATGCGGTTTGATAATGAGAGAGATGGGAAACAGAGGCAAAACTTCATTCTCTTCTCTTTTTCTGCTTTCCGTTCGGCTGCATATTTCAGTCGTCAGGCACTGCAATTAAGTTTGGAGAAGAAGGCAACAAATGATGCCATTCCGTTCCTGCCCGCCTCGCTTGACAACCTTTCATTGTCGCCTGCATGGCTCGCTCTGTGTTTTGTTTCGCGTGCAAAAGACACCGGTGTGTCGGTGACGCGCTAGCTTTGAGGTCACACATCCCCCTCATCGTGATTGCACGTTTCCGTGCGTGGCTTGTTGAGAGAATTTCCTCTGTCTCTCTCTCTGTGTGTGTGTGTGTGTGTGTGTGTGTGTGCAGGAACAAGGACAATCTTGATGGCTGGGCATCTCTGATGGGTGATATCTGTGACGACAAATTTTGCCTCTTTTTTGACTGCGCTGAGGTGGGCGGGGACCGGGATCGGATCGGATCGATGGGATGCGAGGCAGGGGCGACAAGCAATGCACACAAAGATGAGAGTCAAGAAAAGACCATGCAGTTCGCGTTTTTGTTGGGAAAGAACTATGAATGCAGGCCTACGCGTCTCTCAGTTCCTTGTCAGACGAACCCTCTGCGATGCGCTTCAAAGCAAGGAAAGAGATCAATGGACTGTCTAGACCACCGTGTTTCTTTCTTTCTTATTTGCGCGCTCGCATAACCGCATGCGTGCTTCCATTCTCATAAGAACGCCGTCCCGATCGAAGCTTCCCTCCTTCTGTATCAGCCTGCACTTCTTTGTCTCTCTAGAGTATGCCGTGAAGTCCTTTTGTTCTTTTCTTTCTTTCTTTCTTTCTTTCTTTCTTTCTTTCTTTCTTTTTTTTTTAGGACGTTATGGAGACTCGGCTTCTCGAGCGTGGGAAGGACAGCGGCAGGACGGACGACAACGTTGAGAGCATCCGGAAACGGTCAGCTGCATGGAGAAGTGTACGTTCATCCGTATCAGAAGAAAACAAAACAAGATACGACATGCATGCATGGCCCTGTGGTTGACCTCTGAGAGTGTTGTATAAGTGGTCTTTCTTGTCTTCAGAGTAGACAGCATCTTGACTGTGCATCAAGAAGAAGAGAAAGGCGCAAGAAATGAGTTACGTGAGAAGCTGGAGTCAAAGAAGAGGGTTTCTGATCTTCGACCTGGCCCTCCCCTCCATAGAGAAGGACAGAGTCCAGAGCTGTTCGAAGGCAGGAAAGATATGCCCGCCCCGTTGCTGTCTTGTGTTGTGTATCGATTTCAGATTCAGGACCTACCAGACAGAGACGATGCCGATCATTCAGCACTTCGAGTCCCTGGACAAATTGAGAAAGGTCGGCATGCAGGCAGGGGGGG
>JAHBMJ010005419.1:22524-48354 GCA_018398765.1 Chromera velia | reverse complement strand
GGGGGGGGGGGCTGCATCGGTGGGTGAGGTAGGGCTGTAGGTTCGTGGGGGTAGCATCATGATCCTGTGTGTCTCAAGCTGAAGGGCGATGATGCAATCCGCTCTTCCTTGGCTACCATTTCGTAGTTTGGTGTCTGCATGGGTGAATTTGCGCCTCTCACTTTGTCTTGAATGAACGCGTATCAGAGAGACTGTCAAGTACGAACAAGTCAAAGAAAATGCGATAGTAAAACTGAATCAAGCATTTCGCATTTTTAAAAACACTGTGTGTCGCCGTTCATTTTTTGGCAGCCTCTGTGCGTATGTATGAGAGCAGATCGACGCTAACCCCCCGAAGGACACCGTTTGGACAGCGGTGAAGGCCCTCTTCGTGAAGGAAGAATTCAAGCCCCAAGAGACGTTGCCTGTCTAGACCTGCATGGCATCCATGCATTCAGTCCAATATGGATTGATACGACGGAGGGGAAAGGCCTAGGGAAAGGCTCAACCAGTTTGACATGGCTATTGAAAGACCCTGCAGTCGGAACCAATTTCAACTAAACACAGACAAATGCGCATGTTTTTAGTTAGTCAAGTTTGCGCATGCAGCTTTGAAATTTGACAATCGAAGCTTGACACTAGGCTTCACATCGAGCTTTACATTTATAGTCTAGCTTATGGTTTGAATATATAATATATTGAAATAAAAGTTTGTTCCCGATCTTATACTTCCGATCCTAGATTCTTAGTTCCGATCTTGCGGTCAAATTTATGGTCTAGTTTAAGTAAGTGAAGTGATAAGTGATTTAGTGGTACCCTAGAGCACTGTCGCTGTTTTGTCTTATAGAGGTCGGCGCAGGTTGCCCCCACAAACGGCACAGGGGTGTGCCTCACTCTTGAGGCTCAGACCACACCCCGTGGCCCGTCTGGTTTCCCTGGCCACGATGTATTTAGCTATAGTGACATTCAGATGCGAGTATATATTCAAGCTAGCTCTACTGCATGCAGGCATTGCTATGATTTAAACTATGATCAGTCCTTCCGATTCCTTCCTAAACTCTTTTAATTTAATTCTAAAATCAATTTAATCAAATCTTTGGCTAGATCTCTGGTCAAATCTAAAATAAAATTAAAATGTATAATAACAATAAAATATTGTATTTTAAAAAAATTAAATTTGCATACATGTATATATCTATAGGTATATATAGAAATCAATTGTATATAAGATTTAATTACTAGTTTAATTATAGGATATTACTAGGCGTGGTTTATATATAAATACATACATTAAATTCTGTTCATCAAGAATGTATGTATGTATGTAATGTATGTAAACTAATGTTGTAAACGCCATTTTTAAAATCCAATTCCTGACAATGCCTAACAATGCCTTAGACAATGTCAGTTAAGTTTTTAGTCAGGTTTATATAGTCAGTTTACTAGTTGGTCAGACTGTTACTAAACTAGTCTAGTATATAGGCTAGAAACTAGTGATAAACCTAGACTCGGAGTTGAATACTATTTTTTTAAATATGTTCTTTATATACATTGTGTATACATTATATTCTCTAAGTCTAGAATGTATGTAAGAATGTATGTATGTATAAACCACGCCTAGGGACATTAGGATTTAATGCATAATAAAGCCTTTTACTAGGCCCCTTAGTAAAGATCAACTAAAGAACGAATCAGTTATTTTACAAATCAATTTACGATTGCAAGTCGACTTAAATGATGGGGACTGACTCGCGGCTTCCAACTTCATGCATCACTAGTAGAATTCAAAGTTGAATTGAACATTAAGGCTGAGAAAAGGTGTATAAGGTGCTGGTACTGGTGCAAAAATAAGTTTATACCTTAAATCAGGTGCAAAACAGGTGTAAAATAAGATGCACCGTTTACCTTATAAAAACTAGGTTTCTAGGGCTGATTTCTAGTGTTTCTAGCGGCCAAAAGGTACCTCATTCAAGGCCTAAGAGCTTTTTATAATATAGATTAGCTACACAAACTTTTATTATGTAAAACAGCCTAAAATCTGAGTAAAAAGGCGATGACAGGTAAAAAAAAGTTTTTTACTCCAATTAAAGAACATGTCTCCAATTGTCTCATGACTTCATCTCTTTATGGGCCAGTTTAAGTAACGTTTTTGACCTGCCCAATGTAACACAGTTTTTCCTGCATGGATTTACAATATTTGAATATGTTTGGCACCGTTTGCATGCTGCACCGTAGTCGAGTTCTGTCCCTATGGTCCATAAAACCTTCAAACTGCATGCATACCCCTTTGGAGCAAACTTATGAAGAAAGCAACGACAAATGGTGTAGTTTCATGAGAAAGAAAAAGAAGAAAGAATGAAACAAAAGAAATTTTTGATCTTGATTTGCATTTCTTCTCTGAGCAAGGGCATGTACATGCAAGCGAGGGTCTGATCTCAAAGGGTCAGAGCCCAACCCCATCATAACCTGGCTATCCTCTTCATTCACCCCCCCACCCCACCCCGAACCGACAACACAGGACGAAGAACAGGAAGAAAAGGAAGAAAAAGGAGAAAAAGAAGAGGGGAGAGCAAACCTCTTACGGACTTTCTCTCACTCGAAGTCCCACTTGAAAACCAACTTCAGTATGTCATCTTTCTTCCCAGAAATTCCTCGGGTCTGATGCGGGCAGATGGAAGGGAGACTTTGGCTTTGTCTTTTAATTTTGCGGTGGCTTTCGCCGGCTTTCGCTTTGCTGGTTTCTTTTTTGTTAACAGAGGGCTGTCCTGTTTCTTTGTCAATCTCCAGACTCTCCAACTCCCTCCACACCAACCTAATGTACTGCCCACCCTGATAGCTAGGAAAAGAAGCTGTCCACCAGAGCGCGTCCCATCATCCCGACCCAGGGATAATCGCCACCCATGTGGAAACGAATCAAATCGTTCCACTCGGGAAGCTTGTAGCTCTGCAGGCCCTCTCCAGCCCAAGCAGTAAAAAATGATTCACCGCAGTGACCGGTACGCAGGACCGATATAACTAACAGCACGCGAACAAAGGTGTAAACGCCTTTAAGAAAGCTGCACTTCACTCCACAGACGGACTTCAAACCCTCTGGAAGTACCAAACGCAACAACAAGCCGTGGCATGACAGAAAGTCAGATAGTACAGATACAAATCTGTATATAAGCATGCAAACTTGATATCAAGCCATCAGCAGACGGAAGTGGTGAATCGACCGTCGGAATGGTTCCACTCTCTAATGCAAAGCACCAAACTGAATGATCAAGCCAATTCCACTCTCACTGACTAAGATAGATCGAGCCCACCAATCGAAAAGAGCATACGACACCAGGTTTCAAAAGTCCTTACCTGCACCTGAGAGGGAGAGAGTCAACGTACCTTCGTGTATGCATGTTCCCATACATATGTGTGCCGTTTCTGCTTCTCTTCTTCATGTTAAAAAGAATCTCCGTACAGCACTGCATTGGCCTAGTGTATTGGCATTCATCTTTAGATTGCTACTAAAAGTGGGCGAAGCTGTTTTCCTCTCAGCAAACCGTTTGGCATTGTACATGCAAACAAACTCAGTCTACTGACTCAGCTTCTTGACTTAAACCTGTTGTTCTGATCCTTTTGCTTTTTTATGCTTCTCGTTGCTATGCATGCACAGTCGTTTATGTTATATAGAGTAGCCAATAAAACAGTTCTCATGCTGCAAAGAGAAGAAGTCAACATATATAGATTTGATTTGATGCAGAAAGCAGCTTTAGAATCTGAGAGCGCGCATGCATACTTGCACATTCAATGACCGGCCCTGTATTTAGCCAATTTTTATTTTAAAATCGGCTAATAGGCCTTGTTCCGTGTGCACCGCGGCCCGGCAACACGCTTGCATGCATGGGCCGTGGGGAGCCGTGGGGGTGGGGCCACGGCGCGTTAAATGGCCATGACGCTGACAGTTTTCACCCAATTCCATTCAATCAGGTACAAAACAGATGCATCAGGTGCATCTGGTGCAAAACAGGTGCATCTGGTACAGCTTCTTGGTTTGCACCTTTTCTGAGGTGCACCTTTTCCAAGCCCTATTGAACATGCACGCTCCATGCATGTGAATCTAGGACCGATTCTAGGTATGTCAGGCTGATACTAGGGCTGATATGATTCATATGAATGAACATTGAACAAATCGATTCCTTCGACGAAATGAAAAGCTTTCCCCCCTGTTGCTCGAGTCAATTTTGACTCTCTCTTTCTTTGAGGTTCTTTTCTTTCTATCTTTTCGATCTGCCTGTAGATCACTGGCCCGGCAACCACGCAGTCAGACTGCGTTGACAAGCTGTCTATCTTCTGTGCCGTTCGCGTCCCGTCAGGGACCATCATGCAACTTCGAATATTCGCACGCTCTTCCTACCGATCTCGTTCACAAAACGCTTTATCAGGCTCAAGCGCTCCTGGACCCCCCTCCACGCCATCCACTGCGCAGATGGAATCAGAGACATTCGAAGGAGAGGCATCACCGCCTGGTGGCGGTGACACGGAACCGACAGGGTCCGGCATTCTTAACCCGAACCACGCAGTCCACTCCATCGGGCAATACACGGATGGTAGCCCCGCAAGTTTGTCCTTCACGGCCCATTTATGCAGACACACAGTCTCAAAGGCGTCCCGAAGGGGAGCGAAGGAAGGCGGGAGGGTGGTCGCCGTTGTTGATGCCCCTGGGTCTTCCCCTGACTTGCGGCGGCGGCTTGCGGGGAATATTGACGACGCCAGGGACGACCAAGACAGAGGACCCCCGGCAGCTCCACAAGGCTCCTGCCGACCCGGACCAGGCTGACCTTCTCCCCCCTCATTCAAAAGAGGGCCCCCCCCAGATGCCCCAGAGGCAGTGGTGGCGGCGGGACAGCCTGAGGAGGAGGAGGAGGCTGACCCGACGCCAACAGCAGGAACGAAGGTGTGCAGGGCCCCTAAACCCAAAAGAGCGAAGAGGTGCCTGAAAGAAAGAAAGTGGTCAGATAGGAATAGAAAGGGTTACGTGGGTTATCTTTCTGAAAGGGGAAAGACCAAAAGAAGAAGGAAGGGCTGGGTGGGTCAAGTACGAGAGAAGGGCTTCAGTTTTCGGTGGCCGGGGCGGCAAGAGAGGAGAGGGGAGCGGAGGGACTGTCAAGCAAGAAGTCGGAAGCAAGAAATCAGAATCACTCACGAGCTGGAATCAGGAGAGCGAAGACAGGTGCAGAGCAAAGAAGAACCATCGGGTGGGGGGAGCGTGTTGAGCAACTTCGATCTCCCTTCCTGTCAGCCCACCCGTCAGAAAGAAAACCACACAGGAAAAAGATTGCAGGGACAGACAGAAAAAAGGAGACACATCGAAAGAAGCAGGAAGGGACGACGGAAGGAAGCGAAGAAAGGCACAGGGAGACGGACCAGAGAGAGTGAAGGAAGAAGGTCCGAGCCGTCTGTCTGGAAGGTTTGGCCTCAAATTTCTGGAACTGCTTGTAGAAAATCCAATTCGGCACCGCCGCGCTCAGCACAAACATGAACGAGGTGGCACCTGCTGCCGATGTCACCTGCATGTTCGGTCGGTCGGTTCGATTATTCAGTCCAACTTTGTGGCTGGGTGGGTGGAAGGGAAGGAGGAGAGAAGGGAAATTGCTCATGGAGCCTCTCGTGTACCGAAACGAAAACAGAAAGGCAATGCATGAGCCAACAAGACACAAATTAGACAGCAAAGAAGGCATGCAGGAAGGCGATCAGCTGAACAGCAAGCAGTCAAAAGAGAAAATCATGAAACGACATTGCCGAGTGGTTTTCGACACAGACAGTGCGCCGTCAGAGGGCCTTGGAAGGAAAGAATATCAGAATCGTCTTGGCTCATAGAGGGCGGCGTTGTTCATCTCTTCCCTGTGTTGTGCATAAAGCCTTTTTCTTTCCGTCTCTTCTCTTCGCACCCGTCGCGATCCGACCTGACTTATCGCTCTTCTCCTTTTCTCTCTCCTGTCTTCTCTTCTTTCCCTCCAACTCTTCCAACAACCACAGAGAGAGAGAAAGAAAGAGAGGAAGATAGATAGAGACAGAGAGACAGAGAGGCAGAGGCTGACCAGCGGCAATGCTGATAACCCAAACAGCCAGGGTCGGATCATCGCCGCTGTGCGCTTTCCGGTCTCGTCACAGAGGGGAAACATCTTAAAGCTGCATGCATCAGCCGGGAAGCAATAGGCCCGCATGGAAGTTTGAGTACTCAGACGAATCAATCGACCAAGCAATCAAGCCCGTAGATCCACTGATTCCAGAGGGAGGCATTGGTTGTGCCAGTACAAGTGGGGACACAGAGAAACGCAAATCCAAGCAGGGCGGAAAAAAATAAAAGAAAAAATCATCAGAGGTGCATGTACGCAGAAGAGCGAGAGCAAGGGCGAGGTGGACGAATGCCGGCGGTATGCTTTGCAGACACGGAAAGAAAGAACCTCACTCAGAGGTTAACTTCGACACACTGTCTCTTTTCGAAAGACTTCTCGCTCGCTTTCCCGAGAGCGGGGATGCATGCTGATACCACCTGATGAATCACAGACAAGCGGTACGCTTCAATTGAGGGACAGAAGAATACAAAACGGAGACGGAAAGCAACGCTACCGACCCTCCCCGCGTGTAATCCTCTCTGTGGAGCCACGCAAGTGCATAAAAATGAGGGAACTGCCACATTGTCTGGATGGCAAAAAGGACCCAGGGGGCCGGTGTTAAAAGGGATCCCTGAAGGCAGTCAGGCAGAAAAGCAAGCCACCGGAGAGACATCAAGGATCGGGTCTTGCATGTCTACCCTCGCGTCACCACCGAAAAAGGCAGCAGCCGAAGTCCACCGGTGACGAGGCCGGCAAGCGAAGTTCAACCCCCACGCGCAGGAGGAAAAAGAAAGATCAGTCCGGAGAGTTGGGATGGGAATGAATTTGAGAAAAAAAACCCAACAAACAAAAACTAGCAGCGGAGAGGAAGGGACACCAGAGCAGAAGGAAGACCATACTCACCCCAGCTGCAGTCCACCCCATCAGGATGGGCACAGACCCCACCACCGCACCCACATGCGTATTGTATTTCGAGACCACCTTCAAAGGTGTGTACACCCCTGCGTAGGCTCCAATGTTACCGGCCGCCAAAAGCGCCGTGACAGGCTCTGTGAGGGTAGACAAAAGGCCAACCCCCGCACAGCCGCTTACCGTTGCAAACTTCAATGCAGACTCTCTGCAGTCAATCATTGAAGAGGCACAAGGAGAGTACTCGCGTTCAGGCTCCTAAGACGTGCGCACACAGAAAGCACACACAGAAATATAATGGTGGAAGCACAGGCACTATCACTTGTGACGATGCAGCCGCCCAAAACACGGTCCGTTCATCAATCTGTATGCACTTGAGTGGGCGTCTCTGCTGACTAACGGTCACATTCATCCATTGATCCATCGGTCATACAATACAATCGCTGCCGCACTGCACCTCAAGCAGACTGACGGTTGCATCCTTCCTGAAGGAATGGGCCTGCCCTTCGTTCTTGCCATCACTTTGTCTCTGTGCCGTTCGAACACTTGGTTCAACGCGTTGGCACTTGCGGAGGCCATCGCCGTGCCCAACACCAGGCCCCCAACAGCAGGGTCAAGAGAGGAGGCGCCACACATGAAGTAGGAAGGAAGAGAGCTCAGAGCGACCCAGACAGTCAGCTTCCCTTTCGACAGTTGCTGCAATTGAATCGGAGGGGGCAGAAGGAAGAGTGATCTACACCAAGCGAGGCCGCACGCGACAGACCACAGCGATCGGAAAACGAACAGAAGGTTGAAGCTTCACTTACCCAGTGAAGTCGGCATGTTTGTGCCAACGGGTTGGCGGCTGCCAGTGCGGGCTGTCTGGAGACAGATGTTTGGAGATCTCTCTTTGGAGCAATACAGGCGGAAAGCCTGCCGGGCAGAGCTCTCAGCCGTGGTACGAAGGACTCCATGCAGATCTATGGATCCTCCTTCGAACTAGAAATTGTCTGAAACCAGCTAGGCTCCGGTCAGATTGAGCCGCCTTCCTTCACTCCCTTACACAGGTAGAGCGGGAGGCATGCTCAACACTGCCGGGCTGGTTGAAAAGAAGAGCTGCCGCTTCAGCAAGACGATCGAACTTGAAGGCGATATATATGAGCAAGGAAAGGAAAGATGCGATCTCTCAACTGCTGAACACAACTGAAGCACTGCTGTAAAGCAAGTGTATGGACACTCATCGACGCTCTCAAAAACCTTCAGAAAAACGTCCTGTGCTTCTGTTGAATTTGACGCTTGACGGCCCGATCAACTTGGTCGGACTTGCAGGCCCGCAATGCATGGCCCCGCACTCACAGGAAGGGCCACTCGCACGGACATGTGCAATTGCTTGAATGGGCCGGTGGCATGTTTTAATTTTTGCCTTAACTCGGCTCGCGCGCCGCTATTTCGGGCCCCGAAAATCTGTTGAAATCTGTCCCACACGCAGTGCAATGAAAATGGTCATTGTAATCAAAACCGTTTCTGGCAAGGAACTCGTGGTTTTGCGGCTCCATAGTCAGTGATCTCGAGCCTTGGAAGATTTTTCTGTGAGTCGGAGGAAGCAGTGTCTCGGTTGACTTCTGAGTGTTTTAGGAGACGGCCAGTCTTCCATTCGTGTCTCGATCAAACCAGAAAGTCCACTTACAGCAATGTGGCAGAAGAAGGGCCCTGAGGAGACTCGAAACCGTCCCTCCCCGCAGCAACCGCAGTATCAGCAGCAGTTCAAGCCCCGCTCCGATGGGAATTCCAGTGGAGTGCCTCGTCAGGATTTTGAAGGTGGGGGCTCGGCAGCAGCAGGCAGAGGAAGAGATGAAAGAGACGGAAGAGGGGGGAGGGGAAAGGGAAGGGGTCGAGGTGGCAGGGGAGGCAGAGAGGAGCAGGGCAGTGAAAAGGCTGTCCCTGCTCCCCCTTTTGGGCCCGCTGCAGTCAGACCCGTATTTGTTCCCAGGGAAGAGGGGGCGCAGAGCAAACAGGGAGGGGGGGCAGAGGGAGAGAGGGTAGGGATAGAGGAGGGAGGGGGCGAGGCTGCGGTGGTGGAGGTGAGGGATGGATTCCCCCCCCTCCCCGTCCTCCTGAGCCGAATTCCGGAAGACGTCCAAACCATTACCACCGACAGCAGCAGTATCAGCAGGATCGACCCCATCCAATGGAGAGAAATGGTTGCGGGGTGAATGGGTCGTTTCATTCTCACGCTACACCATCTTCCCACGTACAGGAGTACTGGCGCTACCTGGATTCCACCTTCAAGACGAAAAGGAAGTTCGCAGTGGGAGAGACGGACGTGGAAGTCTGGAGGGACGTGTGGAAGGCAGCTGCTCTGTCTTCCCCCGGCCCTGCTCACGTCCTTCCCGTTCTCTATGCGTCTCTGCCAGACTCCCCAAGCACTCGAGTGGATCCTCAGGATGTTCTTTCCGTGCTTGCTCGTTTGTGCAAAGACTTTGCGAAACCGAATCCTCCTGTGCCGACAAACGTCTCGGTGGAAGTTCTTGAGACCTCTGTTCGCCTCTTAGAGCTTCGACTCGCTTCTCAGGCTGCAGAGGTAGGAGACGTGCCCGCGTCTCTCTCAACGTCCGACCAGCTGAAGGCTGACTTCGTGCAGGCATGCGCCGGGATTCTGAGGACTGAGTTGTCTCAGGCTCAGAGAGTGACTTCTCTTCTTTCCCAAGGACAAGCTGCGATTGCGAAATATCAGGAGGCACTCCGGTCGTCTCAAAGGGAAAGGGGGGGAGCGCGTGGAGATGCCGCTTCCAGCGGTGTGATGCCATCTGAGTCAGTCGTGACACACACACCCTGGGAAGGATGGAAAGTGCATCCGACCCTGGGGTGGCTGGTGGATGGAGAGTGGCTGGACATTCACGCCATCCCAAAGGGACCATTCGAGTCTCCCGCTGCTTATGGCGAGAAGCTGCTTCGATTGTGGACCCTCCTTGCATTCTACTGGGCGGCCGGGGCCGTGTGGCCGAAGTGCCGCGCATGCCCGCAGCAGGGGCCCGCCAACGCAGCTGCGAGTGCGGGGGCCCAGCGGGAAGTGAAACAGTGCGGGGAGCCCCTCTTGTCTCCTGTGCAGGAGGGCAGCTCTGCAACGTGTACCTACCGACTGAGAGGCCCAGGAAGGGGTGTGTGTGGGAGAGAGGCAGCGTGGGAGTGTGCACGGAGACAGAGGGGGCACGATGCATTTTGTCGGGACTGCGTGACAAAGCAGCAGAGGGCACTTGTTGGCTCTCCAGGAGTAGCCGCCAGCACAGACGTGTATGATGCTGTGGTGGTTGGAGAGACGGTGAAAGCCCAAGGGTTGGTGTATCGGTTGAAGGAGTTGAGGTCTCGAAAGCCTCCGACGATTGAACCGAATTGGAGGACGAGTTATCGTCTCCAGCCGAGTGGCATGCTGGCTGTTGTGCGTCTGTCCGCATGCGGAGAGCCACTGAACAGGGAGTCCCCTGTCGAGTGGGCAGAGACGGTGGTCGATGTCCGCCTGGGGGGACAGGAGGATGAGCCGTCTCGTCGAAAGCGGGGGGAGATGAGCATTCGTCTCCTCACTTCCGGTGATTGTCCCGGTTTGCCTCCCGATGGCGCATCACACCTAGAGAGGGGGGTCCGGCTGGCGGTTTTGGACCTGCGAGTTTTCACTCCCGAGGTCCTTCGACCTTTGCTCGTGGGTCGTTTCAAGACCATTTGAAGCATCTGGTCTTTATCGAGAGGTTGATTGGGAATTCCTCCGGAGTGAATTTCGAGATGCCATTGCAAGTCACGACCGGTCGAAAGGTGCCGAGAGAAGAAATTCGGGCGGTTGTGCTGGCTGCGTTGAACAGAAGCGAGATTGACCTCGTGCAGAGCCTCGAGGAGGGGCAGAGGGAAGAGCTGGCCTCTCGAATTACGGAGCTGAGACCCGTACTATCGCTTTACGGGACACAGCTGGAAGCGTTTGCTGCTGGTCTGTTCTCATCGCTCCACTGCACTCAAGGGCCGCCAGGTCGGTTGGGTGGGTGGGTGGGTTGGCTGTGGTCCGTTGCAGTAGATGAGTTCCTTGTTTCTCTTTCTAGTCGTTAACGAAGGCTCCCCTATGCACAGACTTTTGTATTGTGCTTTGCGAAAAAGGAAAGAGAGTAAGGCGATCGAAGTCTCTCCGTCTTCTCCATCCAAGTGTCCTTTTTGCCTTCTTCTGTGCGTAAACTCTCTCTCTCTCTCTCTCCCCCGCCTGCCTGCCTGTGTGTGTGTGTCTGTGCGCGCGTGCAGGTACTGGCAAAACTTATGTGGGTGTGTGTCTGGTCCTAGCGCTGCACACCATCCGAGCAGCAGTGCAGGAGTGGAGCGGCTGGCGTGGGCGCGGGGTGGGGCTTGTGGTGGTCCTGTCTTACAAGAACCATGCGCTTGATGAGTTTCTTCTGGATTTGCTGGAGGCCTCGGGGGGTGGGGGAAAGCACTCTCAGTCACTGGGTTACAGAGGCGCCTTGATTCGGTGCGGCAAGCCAGAAGCCTCTATGTTGGAGAGGTTTGGGGAGGGGGGGGTTGCAACACAGGGGGAAGAGAGGGCGAAGAAGGCCCTTGGGGAGGCAGTGCTCGTGTTGAGGGAGTCAAAGAAGCAGGCGGTCGGGTGGCACCGCACTGCTCGGACTTTGGAGGCGGAATTGGATAGCCTCCTCGGCAGTCTGGTTGGAATGCAGACTGAGGAGGGAAACGCAGTCTGTCCAGAAACGGTCTGTTTCTATGGGTTTAATCCTTTGCGCTTTCTCTGACCTGCTTAAAGTTTCCCTTCCGATTTCTCTTGCGTTGTTGCGTGCTGTCAGAATTCTTGCCCGCCTGCCTCCTTTTCCCCGTTGCATCATGGCGCCACCGGTGACAGAATTGGCGCAGATAACACATGGAACCAATGCACAGAAGCAATGACGTTTGGTCGATCCGTCTGTCCAGAGTGATCGATTCATTCGTCCATTTCCTTCCCGCGTGTTCAACCTGATTCCCCGTGTCATGTTGCCGTCACTTCTCGACTGCATGAATGCATGCCTTTGTGTGCAGCTGTGTCGCATGCTCGAGAGTAGCCGATTGCTGTTCAGGCGGCAGGACGACATGGCAGGGGAAGAAAATCCTTCTGGTGGGGGAATTCAGAAGGGGGATTCGGCCCAACACCAGCTGGGTGGAATGGCCTCTCTCCTCGGGGAGGGCTGGAGAGTTCTTCTCTTCTGTGGGCATCTGCAAGCCCTTCTGCAGAGAGCCGCTGTCTTTAGTGAAAGGATCGTGGAAGGGGAGGGAGAGAGCCTGAAAAAGGCATTGCCCGATTGCGCTTTTGAACTCCTGAAGAGTCTCGGGGGTGACTTGTCAACGCTGAACAATTTCCGTTCCGAGTTGCCAGAGCTTCTGAAGACTCTCTTCGAAGGACAGGACCACTGGAAGTCCTCCTTCTTTGCACCCGAGCAGAGACCTCTGTTCCTCTTTTGCATGTGGGTCCTCGGGTTGCAGCCCCCCCCCAAGTGTGAAGTTGAGGGGTGTCCAATGGCATCTGAGGAGTCCCGACCGTACTGCACGGAATTGCACCGGTGCATGGCACAGGGTGAGCAACCCGATTTTTCCTGCAAAGAGGTCAGAGTCCAAGCGCAGGTCATGACCGAGAGGGGACCGGCGCCCCTTCTCTTTTGCAGAGCCCACATGTGCCACGAGATGGTCTCTGGCTTCCGACCCAACAGCAACATTCCCCTCGCGACGCCGTGCCCCGATCAAGCCCTGTCTTGCGGGGGCTTCTGTCCCGGACACGCCTGTACAGTCTGTGCAGAGCTCTCTGTCGAGGGGAAGACCGCCTCTCCTGCAGAGAGGGGTCCCATCTGCCATCTGCACAGGTGCGCCTCTGAGGGTTGCAACCGTCTTCGGGCCCTTCCGTTGCGCTTCTGTGAGCGTCACAGTTGCGTGACTTGTGTTGAGGAATGGAGAGAGGGAAGGAGGGACAGTGTAGAGACCCTTGACTGGAATGCCTCCCGCTTTTGCCAGAGGGACAGGTGTTGCGGGCGGGAGTGTCCTTACGGGAGACGGCCAGGAAGCATGTTTTGCAACGAGCATCTGTGCCGTCTCTGTCCCGAGAACGGCAGAAGGCAGGTCGACACGAGAGCCCACGGGTCCGGTCTCTGCGAAGGCCATCGGTGTGCGTTCCATCTTGCCCTCTGTAGTTCCCCTCGACTCCAGATAGCTTTGCATCAAGATGCGGGCCTGGCTGTGTTCTCGGACTTCTGTGCAGAGCACTCCTGTCGTGTGTGCATTGAGGAGGTAGCTCTGGGTCGTGCAGAGAGGGCAGAGTGGGTACAAGAGCTGTGGCCCCGCAACACGTGCCCGCACCACCCCTCATGCCAGGACGTGAATCCTGACGGGTCCGACTGCTGGGAGCTGGCTGTTTCACAAGCCAATTTCGTTCAGTGCACGCATCACTTTGAACAGGCGTGGCAGAGGTCGCGAGGCCCCGCTCTCTTGCCACTCCCTTCCCACGTCCCTTCAAAGAAACGGGGGAACAGGAACGTGACTGTCCCCACATCTGGAAAGAAGAAAAAGAACGGGAAGAGGGAGAAGGAGAAGGAAAACAGACCAAAGAAACCAGGTACCACCCCTGCCCTTCAACTAGACTCCACAGGTCAATGTTGCGGCATCGCCAAAAAGTCAGGGAAGCGATGCAAGTCCAGACGCCAGGACACAGCTTCAGAACCCTTCTTCTGTGTCGACCACTTTGACCAAAAGCCCGATTCAGACTCCGAGAGCGAAGAGGGTGATGAGAGCCAGGGCGCTTCAGGCGAAGAGAGCGAAACGGACTCTATCCCCGAGGAGCTGCAGCCTGTTCCTCTGCAGCAGGCCATGCAATACTCTTCCACCGCTGCATCCTCATCATCATCAGCCCCCCCCCCTCATTCTCTTCCAAGATTTCCTCAACATCCGAGGCCGAGGGTCACTCCTTGCCCTCATCTCCCTGATCTCCCCCGCCCTTCCCTTCTCAAGTCTGGCCAATGCCAGTGGCACCTCCGGAAGCCCGGGCAAAAGGCCGGAGAGGCTCGTTGCCCTTTGCGCGTACTTCTGCCATCAGACGGGGACTCTGTGAGTAACTTTGGGGGGAACTTGTGTTGTCCGATGCACACAGAGAGGTTGCAGGAGGAGGTGCGAGAGCATGCAGCTGCAGCGATGTCTGCATCCGCGGGGGCGGAAGCCGGTTCCGGCCGCGGCAGTCTGAAACAAAACTGTCCTCAGGTTCTCAATGCCGAAGCGCAGCATAAACACGTCCCATGGTCCTCTCCGGAGGCCTCTTCCAAAGAGAGGCAGTTGGCAGAAGGGACGAGACAAGAAGAACGAAGAAAGGAGGAGTCCGCAAGAACGGGGAAAGAGAACCGAGGGGAGAAAAAAGGGAACAACAACACCTTTGAGAAGAGTCAGTCCGGGAAGTTTCTTTCGCTGGTGCCTTCGTTCCTTTTTTTCTTTGGTCTCTTGTGTGTTCTTTCTTTCTTTCTTTCTTTCTCTTTCTCTCTCTCTCTCTCATTTTCTTTCTTTCTTTCTCTTTCTCTCTCTCATTTTCTTTCTTTCCTTCTTTCTTTCTTTCTTTCTCTTTCTCTCTCTCTCGCACACACTGCTTCTCTTCTGTCGCTTCTTTCTTACTCTGTGTTCACGGGGCCCTGTGTGTGTGTGTGTGTGTGTGTGTATGTGTGTGTGCACTGTATCTCAGCGGTTCCACTTTCTGGTTTCAAAATCAGATAGCCTGGCACGTCTCGTCTGTTTGTTTCGTGTGATCGCTCTCGTGGAGGACTCATTTGCCTCCGGGTACCTTCCAGCTCCTTGTCTTCGCTATTGTATGTAAACGGTGCTGCGTTCGTATGCCTCATGAGTTTCATCCTGACGGCAATGCAGGTGCGCCGTCTGAAGACGCAGTCGAGAACGATGCAGCAGACCATGAAGGAGTTGAGATTGCGGACGCAGTGAGGGAAGACGTGCATCCAGATGAGCTGTCCGAAGATGAGGTCGGATGGGAGTCTGACGAGGAGGGGGGGGGAGTGAATGAGGACCTCCGAAGAGTGAGGGAGATTGCAGACTGTGATGTGGGTATGGGGTCTGACGGTGGGGCTTCTGAAGCGTCAGATGACTCTGAGGAGATGCAAGGGGAGGGGGGGGAAGGCGGCAAAGCGTCTGATGACAAGAAAAAGGGGCACGAAGAGGAGGACGGGGATGAGCGTTTGGCCTTCTGTATCGTTCAGAGTTGGAGTTGGGCGACGGATAGGCGGAGTCGGGTTGAGTCTATTTTCCGTCTCCTTCGCTGTCTTCATTCTTTGGTCAACGAGCTGAGGGTGAGGTGCGAACCTCTGATCAGAGAGAAACGGGAAGAAGTCTCACGTGCGGGTGCCGCTGCGTTCAAGAATGCCTGTGTCGTAGGGGCAACAGTTGTGGGGGCAGCAAGACGACTGGAGGCTCTCAGAGCTGCACAGCCTTTTGCTGTTGTCGTGGAGGAGGTCAGTGAGAGTTAGAGAAAGAATGAGTACCTCTCAATGATCGATCGATCGTCAGCAAGCATGTGTACATGGAGACGAACATCCATCCATATAGCCACCCTCCCGATGCATGGTCGTTTCTGCTCTTTGCCGATCAGCGCCTGTTCCTTGTTTGACTCTTCAATCGAATGCCTGATTCTTCGATCCCGTGCATTGATTTCTTCTCCATGTGTTCCTTTCTTCCCTTAGAAAATCCGTCATCTCGATCGGTCAAACGCATGGATCAATACAATCATTATGATCTCCTCCTGCAGGCTTGTGAGGTGATGGAGGAGACTCTTGTCTCGGTGCTTGCATGCAAAAGCGTGCGGAAGGTGGGGATGATCGGGGACCACAGGCAGCTTCCTGCCTTTGTTCAGAACCACTGGTTCAACCTCGAGATTGCCTGTCCCTCCCTGAAGGTCTCACTCTTCGAGAGACTCATCAGCGGGTCTGCACTTCCAGAGGGAGCGCGTCGGGGAGGGAATAGAATGGCCCCCGGCGTGTTCCAAAAACAGCCGTTCACGATTTTGGACGAGCAGAGACGGATGCTAACGATGATTGCCGACATCACCCGACAGGACTACAGCGACCTTGTCGAGATCAAGGATCATCCTCACACAGCAGAACAGCATGTGGGAGATGCCTTGAAGAGATCGAAGGACTTCCCGGACAAGCACAGAGAGCAGTTGAGAAGCCTGTCTCGTCCGTGGCGTGAGAAAGGTGAATGCGTTCCTGGGATGGCTGAGAAGATTTTCTTCTGGAACATCGAGAACAACCAAGAGAGTCGGGCTGTTGCAGGCCTCTCTGCGTGCAACGAGCGCGAAGCTGAGAGCGTCGCAGGACTAGTCGAGTATCTGCTTCTGTGCGGCGTTTCCCCTGGGAGCATCTCGGTGATTACGCCCTACAAAGGGCAGAAGACGTTGATCACCAAACACCTGAGGGACCGCAAGTGTCTGACCTTCTACCGCCGAGAAGACGGACCCCCTCCCCGATCTGCCACCGTGACCGTGTCGACAGTCGACAGATATCAGGGAGATGAAAATGACGGTGGGTCGAGGACAGTGGACTTGAGTGAATGAATGAATGCGTACTAATTGAATGAAGGGACGAAAAAATTAATGAAGATATGAATGAGCGAGCGCATTCAGTCCATTATAAATGAATGTGGCAGGTGTTGGCATGCTAGCTGTTTTTTTTTTGCGAGGTGGAGAAGTGTGTGAGCCTCTTTCTTTGCTTTCACGGTGTGAAAATTCGTTGAGGAGCATTTGTATGTTGCAATTGCAGTCTCTCTCTCTCTCTCTCTCTCTCTCTCTCTCTGGGGCGTGTCGGTGTGTGTTGACCAACCTGAAGCAATCAAAACGTCATTCTTTCTTTCTGTCAACAACAAGAGGCCGCACTTTGGTATTAGTTTTTTCTTCTGCTGAAGTCTTCTTTCTCATTCGAGCCTGTTGCTTCTTTCTTTCCCTGCTGCATGCATGCATGCATGCATGCAGTGATCATTCTCTCCCTTGTCCGCGTGCGACCCGGGAACCGTTTCGTCGCCTTGCCGAACCGGTTCATCGTCGCGTGCTCCCGCGCCCGCATCGGTTTCTTCATCGTCGGCTGTCTGGATGCAGTGACCAAGTCCGGCAGGGGGGGAAGGGAGAGAGACGGCGGGGGACAGGCCGACGGCCCTTCTCACTGGCGGCGTTTCGTCGAGTCCCTCCAGAAGGGAGAAGGGAAAAGCAGGGAGAGAGACGGGGTCGGTGCTCAGTTTCCGATCTGCTGTCCGCTCCATGGTACGGAGGGTGGAGAAGAAAGTGCTGGACGGGGCAGGAGGGAAGTCAAAGTAGCAGGAGAGTTCCCATCCAAGCAGACCTGGACAGAGTTCTGCACTGCTCCGTGCGAGGAGAGACTGCCTGCGTGTCGACATCCGTGTGGGCTTCCTTGCCACTGGCCCACGGCGACTCTGCACAACTCCGAGTGCAGAGTTCCCGTAGAGCGTCCCTGTTCTTTGCACAAGGAGATTGAGCTCCTCTGTAAAGACGTCTGCAAACCCCCTCATGGCTCTCTCGAGCGTGCCCTCGAATTCTTCCAGTGCGAAGTTCCCGATGAGTACGAACGGCCTCAGTGTCAGCATCGTCTCAGTCTCCCGTGTTGGGAGGTGCGAGAGTTCGAGAACGGGGTATCTGAAGCCCCCCCCTGCCAGGTCGTTGTAGGTGATTTTGTTCACCCCGTCTGCAACCACGTGTTCAAAAAGCCCAAATGCCATCTTCGACAAAAGTATGAGCAGCAGGCACCCACCTGCAACACGCAGGTCTTGCACACACGTGAGTGCGGACACGAACAGCGCATGCCCTGTCACCGTCACCAAAAAGAGCTGGATGCCCCCGCCCTCTGCAAAGAGGATGTCGAAACCAAAAGGCCCAGATGCGGGCACAAGCTCTCTCTGAGGTGCGGGAATGCACGTCAGTTGCTTGAGTGGTGGTCTTCCCACGGTCACGGCAGTCGGTGCGCTGACGGGCACGCTGAGGCAGCCGTCAAGTGCACCGAGGAATACGGGCCTGATGAGAGCACGGACCCTGATCTCAAGGTACCCTTCCTCCTGGGCAAGCCCTGCGGGGTTCCGATGTCACTCGAACTTCCCTGCGGACATGTGACCAAGAGCAGATGCCAAGAGACATTCCAAATTGCAAAGGGGCTAAGGGAGGCGCCTCTCTGTGAAGAGAAGGTCAGCTTCGTGAGTGTGTGCGGACACGAAGCAAAGGGCCCTTGCTGGGTCCGTGACGCTATTTGGGACTGCAGCCGCTTCCTTGATCCCTATTTCGAAGACGGAGGCTCAGCAGCGGCAGCCATCGTGACGGATCGCCGTGAGCTGCCAGAGAGCGCTCTGGAGTCTGCCGGCAACGTTCTCCCAGAGGCCATTGGAAAAAGCCCTCTCAGGTCTGTGCAAGAGCAAGTTCGCTCTCCGTCGAGTCTGCGGACACCTGTGGGAGGTCCAGTGCTCTCGCCTGCTGCAAAGCGTGAGAGATCCACAGAAAATGCGTGACACACTCTGCAAGGAGACTGTCGACAGGTCTCTCCCCTGTGGGCACACCTGCCCCGTGCCCTGCCACTCTTCGAGTACACAGCCCCCGCCCCCGTGCAAGAAGCCAGTCGCAGAGAAACATTTGTTCCCCTGCAGCATTGAGCCGCATGCACGGGGGGGTCTGCTGTGTCACCAGCTGACGCAGCTGAACTTGCAGAAACCCGCCTGTGAGAGTCAAGTGAATGCGAAACGATTCCGATGTGGCCATTCCGTCTCCGTCCCCTGCCGTCTCTCTGCAGAGGTCGAGAAGCCACAGAGAGGAACCACACTGGAACAGTCTCAGCGTCAGGCTGATGGGGTTGAGGGTCCGAGAGGGAATAGAGAAGTGGTTGATCACGGAAAGGCATACTGTGCCCCTCCTGCAGTGCCTCTCCTCCCCCCCTGTAAAGAGCAGGTAGACTTCCTCCGACCGTGCAGTCACCTGAGGAAGGGTCTAGCGTGCGATGATGCCTTCTTGTGGGTTGAGTACCCGAACAAAAGAGACGAGTGCAGAGACATCGTCGAGACCCGCCATCCTGTGTGTGGGCACAGCATCAGAGTGCAGTGCCGTCTGGAGGGGGTGTTGGAGAGGTGGAGGCCTTGGGGAGAGCGAGAAGACCAGGGTGTGGGGGAAGAGAGGGGCCCCCCTGCTTCGTTGGGTGTGCTAGAGCAGGTTGCGGGTCGGATTACCGATCCCCTGACTGCCGAAATGGGGGTTGGATTCGTTGTGAACGCCTCCAAAGTCACCCCCGAAGTCACCGCCTTCCCCCCAGAGTTACGAGCATCCGACCGTGACTTGTTGAAGTGCTCCCAGAAAGTCACGCTGGTCAGAGAGTGTGGGCATGAGGACACAGACGTGGACTGTGCGACAGCATTTGGATTTATCGACTGCGGTCCCTGTAGGCACGAGGAGGGAGTGGAGTGCAAAGAGTGTGGGGGGGTTTCGACTTTCCAGTGTCACGAACTTCGCAGAGCCGGTCATCAGCCTCGATGCAGACTGAAGGTGAAGAGAGAGTGCACTCTATGTCGGCTGAACAAAGTCGAAGTGGTCTGTCACGAGACACGCGCTGTGTGTTCCTCTGAGGTCACATGGGTCCGTGACTGTGGTCACCAGCTCTCGTGGGTCTGCGGCAGAGAGCCTGACCCCCGTGCTGCCACTGACATGATGGCAGACAGTCAGGGTCCTGTTCTTCCGTGTCGCGAGTGCCTCATTCCGCTTTGGAAAAACGCCCTGAAGATGGCTGAGGAAAGTATAGACAAGCAGGAGCAGCTACCGAGTGCGAGAGAGGCTGAAGGCACCCTCGGGAAAGACGAGTGGGAATTTTTGCAGATGGCTGCAGTTCACGCGAAAGAGGAGCTGTCAACGATTGGTCACGTGGAGAGTGTGGAAGTGTTTGATTTCAAACATTTCCGCAGTTCGGTCCAGACAAAAAAGCAGTTTTTTGTGGGCCGCCTCAGAGCGCATCTCGATGCTCTTTCTGAGGCCTCGATTGTTCGTGAGGATCCCTCCCGACTTGTGCTTCCCCCCCCCTCCCTCTCTGACCCCTCTTGTCTCCGCACATCCTTCGATCTCGTCTTCGAGAAAGCGCAGAAGAATACAGGAGCAGCAGGCCCCTCTTCCAGCTCTGCCGCAGGTCTGTCAGCCAGTCAGCACTTCAAGAAGCAGGCAACCCAATGGGGTCAGGCGACTCTGCTTTCTCTTCTCTCGACGGCCTCTGTCCAAGCAGAGGGAGACGGGGTGAATGCACAGGGGGAGCTGATGATCGTTGTGGGGGCAGCACTAAGACACAGAGTCAAGGACGATCTGCACCTCCGATCATGCTAAGAGACTGCACAACAAAAAGCTCAAAGACAAAGTCTACAAGAAGATGGCTGCCGTCCACAACGCTGGCTGGGATGCTGCCGTCGTTTCTTCCTCAGACGACGCAGACGCAGGGGGGAGGGAGCAGCGGCTGTATCTTTTCCCTGGTCCGTCGATCTTCATCCGGCCGTTTCATTTCACGTGTCGCAAACGAAACCTGCCTCAGACTGAGTGGTGCAAGAGTGCTCATGAACTTTCTGTTTCCCTGCATGGACTCTGCGAAGGAAAGCTCATCGATCTCTTTGAGCGCCTTTTTTGTTTCCCTGGCTCAGACTATGACGAGAATCATGTCAACGAGTCTTTCGATTTCCGGGTTCCTTCCGGGTTCATCCCTCATTGCTCAATTTGCATGCAAGCCTGTCTGAACATTTGGATGAGCAGTATGGATGGGTATGCACGGAATCATGTTCTGCAGATTACATGCATGTCGATGTTCAAATCTATCTGACTCTTTGCTCTATCTGGCTCGCGCTTTTGCTTTCTCTGTGTGTGGGCGTCGCCACATGCAACTAGGTGGGCCTCCCTCATGGGGTCTGGCGAGATGCAACACAATTAATGTGTCTGCCGACTCGTGCATGTGAGCGGGTGTTCACAAAGCTGAGATACAAATGTGCGTGAATATGCGTGATGCGAATCCATGTTTGCAGGTCAGGTGATTCCGCTTCTCTTTGCCGTTCTTCGTCCGCGCTCACAATGCTCGATCTGTCTCGAGTGGAGGCCTTCCGGTACCTGCATTCGGTGTGCGAAGAACCGGGCCGATCATGCACTCTGCATGGAGTGTCTGGAGGCGTATGTGGAGAGGGCGGGGGACCTGGATGCTGTCGGGAGAAGCATCGATGATGAGGGGAGACTGACCTGCCCCTCATGCACCGAGGGGGATCCCAGAGACTGCTCCTTCCCCCCCCAACAGCTAGCGCAACTCCTGCCAGCGAACCTGTACGAGAAAGTAGAGAAACTGAAATTGAATTTCTTGGGGGAGGAACAGAAGGAAGAGGGCCGGAGGGAAATGGAGAGAAAAAAGAATCTGGAGATTGAGAGAATCCGCAACATTGCCGATGCTGACGAGCGAGACGCAGAGCTCCTCCGTCTTGACCTTGCAGAGAATGTTCTTGGGTTTGCGTGTCCTCGCTGCAAACAGCAGTTTGTGGATTTTGAGGGCTGTCTCGCTCTCAGTTGCAGTCGCCGGCAGTGTGGCGCTGGCGCCGCATTTTGTGGCTGGTGCTTTGCGGACTGTGGAAGAGACGCCCATCCACACGTCCGCCAATGCGCCGAGAATCCGGGTGCAGACCCATACTATGCGTCTGTGGCTGAATTTGAGAGGCACCACAGGACGAGGAGGGAGCGACTTCTGAGGGAGAAGCTGAGCGACAAACGTCCAGAAGTGCAACAGAGAGTGATGCGTCTGCTGGCTCCAAACTTGCGGGAGCTTCAGATCGATGTGGAGCGTTTGGGAGTGGCACTGCGCGGGGGGGATCAGCTGCCGAATCGGCAGAATGGGGGGGCTGCTGCTCAGCAGGGAGAGGGTGCTGCAGCAGCTGCAGACAGAAGATTACATGCGGACCGGGTGCAGCAGCTGCAGCGGCAGGCACAAGAGGCCCGGGCTGTGGTGGAGAGGGGAGCAAGGCAACCCTGTGCCCAGCAGTAGAAACATGTATTGGGAGTGAAGGGTTGCAAGGGGGTGCATTGCCATACATTGCGGTCAAATATGGTAGAGTCTTTTTTCAGAAGCCGGTCCCTTTTTTCAATCTTTTTTTTTGCATGGTAAAGAGATGTTCTTGGTGTTCATATTGTATCGTGCGTTGTATTGTTTGAATGGTTGCTTTCAGTTTGATAATCAAGTCTTTGGAAGTACTGGTAAGATGTATACTTTGGTTTTGGACGTGTTTTGTATCGATTAAATGCAAAAACACGATAACACTCCATTTAGAGTCTTGTAGTCTAAAATAACTCAATTTTTGGCCTTGTTTCATTACCGTTCCACTATTTTAATCAACAACTTGATCACAATAAGTAATCTGGTTTTACGTTTAGTTTTCTAGTTATTTCATAAAATTTAAGTTATGTCAATTTTTTTTTATAATTTCAAGTTGTAAATTAAATGATCTTTATGTTCCTCCACTCCCCCCACATGATTATATGTGATTATATGTACTTCTTCTTTTAATAATAAAATTTTATAATGAAGTGCTAGTGACTCTTAATTTTATAGTGATTGTGAAGAATTATTTCTTTTTGAAATTAAACAAATTTCTCACCCCAAAATCATTTCTCAAAAAATCGTTTAAACGAGTTATCTCTAGAGTTATCTTCAATTAAGTTGTTTTATAAAACCATGATTTTTTCCTGCTATAAAGCTCCTTCAAATTTTTATTTTTCTCATGAGACCACCCATCTATACGCATATCACGGCAAAACAAAAAATAATTAAAGCCAATCCTCCTAGCAATCCTCGCTTGATTTTTTTTTTCTTTTTTTTTTCCGACAATGTTAGGTAACAAACAACTGTTGTTCACTTGTTACTTAACTGTGGTTTCGGTGTTGCATAACTGTTGCTTAGGTGTTGCACAAAAAAAAAGAAAAAAAAAATAAAGCCAATTAATTCTGGTTTTCTTTTTTTGTTTTTGCTGTGATACGCCTAGCCATCCATAATGATCTAGGGTTCACACTGTAAAGTTCTAAAAAAAAAAAAAGAAAGAAAGTTGGCCTAAGTTTTTGTTGTTTAACACTTAGTTAAACGCTTTACAGTATGAACTTTAGATGATGATTTTAAAGATTTTATAATCACTTTTATGCTGTCATAATGATTAAAAAGTTGATATACCATGACTGAGGGCAGAAACATTAACACAAAGCTAGGCACACAGTTTTTTTTTTTTTTCAAATTTTTAATAACGTCGCACCAATCTTTGCTTTGCTAATAATAGTCTAGATAATAGTCGCTTCGGTTTTTATTCTTTTTTTTTTCCTTTTTCTTTTCATGATTCTTTCCTTTCGTTTCCCTAGAATCCCTACACAGCCATTTCCTTAAATTCCTTTCCTTCTGCAGTCTTCGTACCGGTTTCTCCGGTTTGTTTTGGATCTCATCCGCACTCATGGGTTCCCCCCGTTGTCTAGCCCCCTGTGTCTCGGCACCCCATGTCGCCTTCCTTTGTCTCCTTCTTTTTAAGAATGCCTGTACGGAGTGGTGCAACTACTGCGACAATGAGACGCGGATACAAAGAATGAAGCTTCCAAAGGACGCATCTCACTGACTCCAATGTATTCATGCCATGCAATTTCGATCTCATTGGAGTCAGCTTTGATAGTCTAACTGTTACATCATCATAAAAGCGATTGACGTAAGGCGACGTACGGCGCAAGGCTCTGCTGTTGTCCTCGTTTTCTGCCGATGTGTCTCCTTACCTTTTTGTCTACACTGCATGATGCTGTAAACAAACACGAGAGTACAAGCACATGCTTGCATGGAGCGTCAGGATTCATAGTCATTGCAATCGGCAAATAAGCAGACCCGCAATGACCACCAATCAGACACTTGCATGCAAGAACTTAAAAGGCGAGAGAAGAAAAGACTTTGCACTTGTCTGCGTGCTTGCTGACCTTTCTGCCCCCCTTGCATGTCCGCAGCTCTTCTTTAATCTCTTTCAGTGATCAATTTCTGTATTATTTGTTGGTCACATTACTGCCTTCTTTGACACTGCTCAAGTCTCCTTCTCCCTCCTTTCGCATAAATGATGGCAACCACATCCACGGCGCTCATGCGTACACATAGGCGCGTGAACAAGAAAGCACAACAGGCAGGCAGGCAGGCAGACACCTGACCTGAGCGGAGTCCATGCACCTACAGGTTCAAGAAACCATGCAATCGCCTTCAAGAGTTCTCACTTCGCGCACAGTGTCAACAAACACACTGCCATTGCATCGTATCAAGAGGATATAAGCCAGTTCGAAAGCGTTGAGACGAAGGGAGAAGAAAGTTGTGTGGGGATTTTCAGAGGGAGAGGGAAAGAGAATCGTTATTTGGATTTGCTACAATGACAAAAGAAAAATTAGAACAGGACATGAATAGAGGAAAAGAATGTCAATTCCGGAGAGAGTAAGGCATGCATGAGAGCAAACATGAACAAAGGACAGTCTCAAGATATCCGTTTTCTCCATCTGTCTTCCATCTTTTCGCAGAACTGACAAGGAGACGCAGGATTCTCGAAGCTTTTTATCTTCTTTGGCCTCGCTTGCCTTCCTGCTTTCACGCAATCAATTCATCCTTCACTGGATCCTTCAACCCACCAATCTTATCAGACCCCCTCCCCCTCCCCCCATTTCTTTTTTCAGTTTTTCTGTCAATGTATCCATCTATGATTTCGTCCACCTGTCAATCCTTCAATCCATCCATTCTTCCCCCCATCCATCCACGCATCCACCGATTCACGCATTCATTCATCCATCTATCCATCTATTCATCCATGGATTCGCTTATTGATCACCCCACAAACTCGCTTGCTGACCCGCCTCCAGTCGGGAAAGAGGAAAAGTTTCTCTCTCACTTTCTTTCTTTGTTTGCTTGCTTGTAAGTATGGAAGGAGCCTTGAGAACGCTTGAGAAATCCGTCTTCCCTCTTTCTCTTTCTCTCTCTCTATGCTCATCAAAGTAGACTCAAATTCCTCTCTTTTCCTTTCGGGAACTTTCCTTGCTTCCTTTGCTCCTTGCCCCCCCAGTTTTCTACCTACATTTTCGCCCTCAAACGAAGGAAGGCGTCGTTCGGCCCTTCCCTCCTCTCGTGTCTCTCTGTGCGATCGATCGAGCTAGGTGCCTCATGCACATGCATGCACTCTCGCTCCCCTTCTCCACTCTGCAGTTTAAGGGAATGGCCAGAGGAGCAAAAGTAAAAGAGGAAGGCAGGAAATGGAAGCAAGGAAGGACAGATCCGTCTCTTACCTCTGCCTTGATTGCGTTTTCGTGTTTCCTTCCTGTTGTTTCCTCGTTTTTGCCGCTTCATCAAGGAAGAAAAGAATCAGAGGAGAAAGTCATTCAAACGTCATGCACTGCTCAAAAAAGCGCTGCTGCTGTTGCTGTTGCTGTTGTGCGCATTCCACCATGCAAGCATCCATCCATCCATCCATCCATCCATCCATCCATCCGTCCATCTCTCAATCCATCCATCCGTCCATCTCTCGATCCATCCATCCGTCCATCTCTCAATCCATCCATCCGTCCATCTCTCAATCCATCCATCCGTCCATCTCTCAATCCATCCATCCGTCCATCTCTCGATCCATCCACCCGTTCATCTCTCAATCCATCCATCCGTCCATCTCTCAATCCATCCATCCGTCCATCTCTTGATCCATCCATCCATTTCTGATCCATCCACCCATTATTCCATCCGAAAGAAGGAAGCTTGTTCTTTCTCTCTCCTTCTCCCGGGAATCCCCCCCCCCCCCCCCC
>JAHBMJ010005419.1:0-22401 GCA_018398765.1 Chromera velia | reverse complement strand
CAGTCAGTCCACGGGAGAGGAGGCCGACTCAGTAGACTCCCACCCGCGGGAGGTCTCGACTGCCAGCGTGAATCTGCAAGTAAATTTAATGTTTTCGACACGGAATCCGATTCAAATGATGGAGACGTGCTAGCAAAAGTGTCGGCCTGGGGGGTCCGCAAAGCTTTGCATCAACAGCATGGCCCCTCGCTACAGCAGAATCCTTTTTATGAAAGACGCCCCAGATTGATGTGGGAGTTAAGTTGCATCAATACAGAATAAACTGACAAATGATTGAAGAGTCTCAGACGAGGCGAGCGCAGAAACAAAGAGACAGCTTCCACGACAGCCAGCCAGAGAAAAGAACACCCACTCACCCACCCAGTCGGATCCTTGATTGACACCACTGAGCCCGAAGGAAAGAGGATGGACGGAGGCAGCCTGAGAGAGCTGTCGAGGACTTCTTCGGTGCGGGGTTTCCTGCAGGGGCACTCATATTCACCCACTGCAACACAAAAAGTTGCAGCCAGCCAGTGCCACAGTCCGACAGCCAGTGCGTTTGAATTTCTGTTCAGACAGATCGATCGAGCCTTTGAGAAGAGAGAGAAGTTCGAAGAGGGGCGTTCCCCGGGGGAGAGCAGAAATACATGTTGAGGAGCTAGGAGAGTCAAGAAGGAAGACAGATAGAGGAGCAAGCAAGAAAGAAGGCCCACGCCACCACACCGCCGCCGCCTTTCGGGAGGCCCTCTCGTTCCATCAGCCCCCTCGATCCAAGCTCACGATGGCCCATAGCATTCCAGTTCAGTAGAGAAGCATGCGGAGGGGGCAGGGAAACAAGGGCGTGTGAGTTATTGCCACGCACCCATGCACGAATCGTGTAAGGAGGCATGCATGAGGGGCGAAAAGAAGAAAGAGAGAGCGACATCAGACACCCGAGCTCTACAAGACGCACTCCGACAGTCATGCAGCTAGATGGATCGAAAGAATCGCCACTCATCCGTACAGTTTCCTGGCATAGTATTGTGTACAAGGCCAGAGCAACCAGCACGAGGGCTGCGAGCCGGTAAGCAGTAACTTTTCATGCAATCTTTTGATGTTTTTTTCTGCCCCCGGCAGACAACAGAAGGAACTACACAAAAGCTTGCATCACATCCGTGCAGAGGACTTTCTGCTGAGCTCTCGCCTAGAGGAAGAGTCTGCACAGCAAGCAAAGAGCCAAAGTGCAGTGGAAAGGCACGCGCAGAATTCGGGTTAGACCAACCGGCAGAGAGGTTCCAGATCGAGCGCTCTCCTGTAGCGAGTCGTTGCTTTCGCTTCCCCCCAACCTCGTATTCGCCAACAGAAATCCGACTCGGAGTGTGAAGCCATGCATGCGGGGGGCGCAGAAAGAAGAGGGTGGGATGTAAGTTATTGCCACGCACCAACACACATACGAAACAGCTGAAAAAAGAAAGAGAGAGCGACATCAGACATCCGAGCTCTACAAGACGCACTCCGAAAGTCAGCTAGACCGAATGAATGTACGCATGCAGATCGACGGAAAGAATCGCCACTCATCCGTACAGTTTCCTGGCAGTGTATTGTGTACAAGGCCAGAGCAACCAGCACGAGGGCTGCGAGCCGGTAAGCAGTAACTTTTCATGCAATCTTTTGATGTTTTTTTCTGCCCCCGGCAGACAACAGAAGGAACCACACAAAAGCTTGCATCACATGTGTGCAGAGGACTTTCTGCTGAGCTCTCGCCTAGAGGAAGAGTCCGCACAGCAAGCAAAGAGCCAAAGTGCAGTGGAAAGGCACGCGCAGAATTCGGGTTAGACCAACCTGCAAAGAAGATCCAGAGCTGGCATTTGTCGGGCGGCGGCGGCGGCGGCGGCGGTAGCTGGAGGGAAAGTCAGTAACTGGTCAGGTCGGAAGAAAGAAAGCTAGGAAGCAAAGACAGACAGCAAGACAGAAGCGGACAACCAGAGAAGTAAGCAAGCCCCCCGGGCCACAAAATGTGTGTGGGAAACTGTCGATTGGCAGCTGACTTGTGAGACCTCGAGTCTTCATCCGATTCCTCTTCCTCCTCTTCCTCTTCTTCCTCTTCTCCTTCCTTTGCCCCCTCTTCCGCTTCCTCCTGAAGCTCCAGCTCCTCCTCTCCTTCCTCGCGATGCTCCATGCCCAACCGTGAGTCAGACGCTCTCCCCCGGTCTCTTCTCTGGCGGAATTCATCCTGCAGCTGCTCCATCCGTCTGTGCAGTCCACATGCCTGCAAGAATGCAGTCGAAAGAGAATCGATAGGAAAAAAGAAGCCAGAGCCTCCGAAAGAGAGCGAAGACGCGCGAGGAAAAGGAGACGGCCTAAGAGACACCAAGGAATGGACGGGAAATTCAGGAGAACTGCGAGCACCATGACGAGAAATGAAACAGAGGGAAACTCAGCGCAGGAAAAGCAGTCTGGGAGAACGCAACGTGAGGACCTAGTTTCGCAGAGGCGGAGGATGTTGCTTTTTGCTTCTTCCATTTCAGCTCACCTCTCCCATGAGCTTCAATTGAGTTTTCGTGGCACTCTTGAGTACCCCGATTGCGGTCACTTTGTCCTTCAAGGCGGCGTTGTTCTTGCAAAGAGCTGAGATCTCCGCCTTCAGCTTGGCCCTGCCTTTATCACCAAACCCAAACTCCTCCATGGTCATGATTGAGACAAAAGAGCACGCAGAGGGAACCGAGAAGAAGAAGGAATGGAGTCTCTTGAGATCTCAAAACAAACAAGAAGGAAGAGATGTCGGACTCGATCCGGAGGCCGAGAATATGTATCCTTTCACACTTCCACAGGCGTCATCAGACTGAGTCACGGTGTCAGAGTCACGCCGGTTCTCGGTCTTCTTCTTGAGGGTTCGTCGATTCTTGGAGTGCATGGGTTGAATTGAATTTTGTGGCAGCTTGAAGGTATCTTGAAGGTGCATGTGTGTGCAACAAAAACCAAAAAAAAACTTTGTGGACCCGTAAAAGTCAGCTGGGGGGGCTCTTCTTCATTCTTTTTGACCGGAAAATTCCCTTTTCCGACCTGTTCGCACGCCGTAATCCGACGAAAAAATTAATTTTTGAAAAAAAAAAACACTTTTTTTTCGCGCGCAATCAGTTCTGAGAGAAAGAGGATGAAAGAGGTGATCAAAACCACACTCCTTCAAAGAAGAAAGGCAAAAGAGCGCAAAGGATTGCTACGGGGAGGCAACGCGAAGCAACCAAGCGCTCATTCAATCATTTCCTTGCGATTCTTGAAACGCCCTTACTGCAACGATTCGCAGTCTCTTGTCTCCTCTCAAATTTCATTTCCCTGTCCCTGTGAAGGACATTCGCTCTCGCGGCATCACCAGCCATGAGACGCAGCAGGACGACTCCAGGGCCTGTCCTTCCATCGTGTCCAACGAGGTCATGACGTACGTCCCATGGCGTTGAGACGTGATCGGTGAACAAGAATGAATGCGCTGGAGTCTCTTCGCTCCATCTGCTCAGTCTGCCTCCAAGCACGTGCAGGAGGAGATGCAGAACGATTCCTGAGCCCTCTATGAAGAGCAGGAACGTGCTGGTCTCATCCCAAGGAAGAATGACGGAGAGCCCTGCGGGTGGGTCAACAGCTTCCTTTCCTCTCTTTCTTGTCTCCTCTGTCTCCAATCTAAACCATGGCTCGTTTGGACTTCTGCCGTTTGAGACACAAAAGGCTGAGTGATCACATTGGCTTTCTGGAGGGCTTTTTCTGTGTTCCTGCCCCGATGGGCATCTCTAGTGTCTCTTGTTTCAAGTCGCAGTTACTGTCTCCTCCAACCTGTGCCTCTTTCGTTTCCCCGTTTCCGGCTTGCAGCGGCTCGAGGACGGACTGTCAACGAGGCATGCGTATGTGAACCACGAAGAGAACAACGCGGCCATCATCATGCAGGGAGGTGCCCGGAGACGGTCAAGAACGAGAAAGCCGAGGAGTGCCGACACTGCCTACCTGTTCTTTTTCGTGAACATAACCAACCGATCTTTGAGGTGCTTGAACTCCTTCCTTGGCTTTCTCTTCAGTTCGAATGGTGTAAGCAGACGACGACGCGTACCCGTTGTAGGATCGAGAGACACTTCAGGGACCTTGCCGTGCACTCCTCGCACCCGTCTCCTTTCTGGACTCCGTTCGGTTCTTCAAGTGACTGACAGAGAGAGAGGAGAACTTAGAGATGTCTCGTTGGAGTTGGATCAACTGGACATCGTGCACGGCATCGCGGCGTCCTCATTTCCGCTGCCGCTGTCCTTTCTTCAACTTGAAGGTCATCGAGTGGAAGAACTTCAAGAAGACCTTCGGTGGTCTCCGGCAAGGCTTGGACTGCATGACTGTGATCGAAGAAATGAAGAGAGAACCGATCGAAGGGCATGCGACCGAACGGAAGCCCCGCTCTGTTCCTCTCAAGTTTGGTTGGGTTCTTTTGTTCCTCGGTCCCTTCGCATGCAGTTGTGCTCCCCCTTTCTCTCGGCATACACCTCGATTGATCGTCCGTCCTTCCGTCCGTGCGCATGCAACAGCCCAGAGGATCGTGTCTTGCTTAGAGAGAGACGCGTCAGTTCCCCTTTCTTTCTTCTTTTCGGTCTTCTCACGCTCTTGAGGACCCCAGGACAACAGCGCGAACGTTTGAGGGTGAGCATGGTATCGTTGGCCATATGTCTCCTATACGTGTTGGTTCTTCGAGTTGTATGTTGCCGGTATGCCTGACTCTTCATGCAAGGGTTATGGCATGACTGGTACACATACGCTATGCCGGCAGGTGGCTCGCTGCGTAGTGATGAGGGTGGGGTCAAAGTGCCACTCCGAGTGCCTTGTGCCTTGCGCGGTCAGCAATGCGGGTCCGCACCACCGTTATGAAGTCCCCTGACCAGGGATGTTTCGGTAAGCCCCCTCAACTTTCGTTGCTGTCGAGGAAAGAGAGCGTGAGAGACCTGCCGCCATACGGTGGATCGGCAAGCGGTCATACGGTGGACCGTTCTTTCTTCTTTTCTTCCTTTGGGGTTCTGGTGTTGTCTCAATGATGTATGCAGTTTGCCTTCTAGTTTGCCTTGCGCCGTTGGCATTTTTGCTTAGACTTTATTGTTATGCAAAGCGTGAAGAGCGAATTATAATGCATGCTGGGTGATGATGTTCAAGCATACTCTCAGTGTTGAGTACACATTCACGCCATTGTGGTGCCGGTCCCTTTTACATGAATTAAACATTGAATTTCATGCAATGGCATAATCTATCATCTATGTAGGGCATAATTCGTTTAATTGCCATATTTAGGCTATAGAACTAGGGTTAGAAAAGAAGCATCCTAGTTTGAATTAAGTATAAATCAAAGTGAACTGCTGTTATAAAGAACCGAACTGCCTCGTGCGTTGCTGCCGAACGCTAAACGCCTATTTATAGGCCGATGGCGTATGATGATGATGATAGGCCTAGCCTGGGGCCTAGCTAAGCCATAATAATAAGCTAGAATAGTACTAGAAATAGTATAATCAAGATACTATTAAATCCATATATCTGTAGTATCGTTAAAATGATCGTTTTTCCTAGTGTTTTTTAAGAGACCATCCGCGCATGTTAGTGCGGCAGTGATAGTCAAGTCACTGTCCAGATGTGCGGGTCACAGTGCGGATTAGGTTTTCAAAGCACCGTAAACGATCCGCGCCTCTAGCCGCGCATGTGGCTACCTTAATTATCAAAAAATGTGGCTTAAACTTTTAAGTGGTACTTTAATAGGTTCATACAGGGAGGTCAGAAATTTAAAACTTTAAGTTTCTCAGTTGTTCTTTTTTTCCAACGATCGATCATGCTCTATAGCATCTAGGGTAACATCCAGGTCACGGTCCCTGCCTCCCTGGTTACTCAGGCAAGCTTTATAGTAGGCTTTATAGCTAGCTTTAAAGTTCATAGATAAAACAGTATTAAAACCTAGGATAAAACAGATTAAAACAGATTTACGTCTCTCATTTATGTCTAGATTTACGTATTGTTGAAGCTACATGTAGTTAGACATGTAGCTGCAAGCATAGAGCTGCAAGTTTGCATGGGTCTATATAATATATAACAACTGATTTTCTATAGCTAATTTTTTGATCTGAAAAACAAACTTTCAGTCACTTCGATGTTACTTGAACTTACTTCGCTACTTAAGTTTCCCGTCCTTATTTTTCAAGAATCAAGATGCTGTATCCCTCATCATAATACCCGGGTGGCGTCTAGGGTGGCGTACACTTAAACCAGTGTTAAAACCACAAGGGCAATTTTCCACACAGCCTGCCTAGCAGCTCATAAAACCTGTGGGACTGCGATTGCCAATTGGGGTTCACACGTGCTGTTAATCAAACCTTGAAAGGCTCAGATCACGGCTGCAACATTCTTCGGAGTTCATCAAAGTCAATCTCACCCTCATCAATGTCGACCTGAAGCCCCCCCTCCCCCATTTCAGTATCAACCTGAATTTCCCCTCCACTCTCAACAGGAGCCGCAAAGCCGGGTGGTGGCACCAGAGGCTCTGCTGCCCACGGAGCCGCTGGGGCACCCGCAGACGGGAGCCCCATTCCTGGGGGCGGAGGCGGGTGTTGTGAGGTGGTCCAGGGATTCGGGGCGGCAGCCCTGTAAGTATCCACAGGCGGGGCGGGAGGCGCCTGTGCCCCCCCCGAAAAGAAAGCGTCAACCCCCCGTCCCCCCCCTTGATGCTGGAGAAGCGGTTCCCTTTCCCTTGTCGTCGTCTGGCTGTACAGAGACGGAGAGTGCCCAACCGGCTGAACTTCCCGAGAGGCCCCCCAAGGCCGTGCTCCCGCTGCTACCGGGGGAAAGGATGCTGGTGCCGCGCTCAAAGCGGTTGGCGCAGCGGTAGTTCCCCCCATACTTCTTTGCCTCTCCCCCCGCTCTCTCTCTTCCTCTGCCATTCTCTCTATGTCCCTGTCTCGTGCTCTCTGAGGACGCTGAGGCAGTCCCCCCCCTCCGATTCCCATTCCTGCCCCGTGCCCCCTCCCTCCAGTCAGAGGGGGAGGCGGTCTCGAGACGGCAGTCAGCCCTGCCCCCTCACTCCCCCCCCCGCTTTCACCTGCCGAAATAATGCTGCGCAACGCTGCGAGCTTCCCCGCAAGTCCTCCGTCCATCGACAACCCCCCACTCGCACTTTCTGTCGGCGTGCCTGAAGAGGTCGGCAGAGGGGGTCCCGTGGGAGGGGCCGCTTGTGCCGCTGCTGCTCTCATACATGATGCAACACATGAAGGTTAATGTGCCCGCCTTTATTTCTTTAATCATCCCCAAACACCTTCCAATCGTCCTCTCTTTCGTCTGTGATGAGCAACGGCCGACATCGGAAGGCAAACGAGAACAAGAGACTTCGTAGAAAAAGGAGTCCCGCACACCAACGCATTCATTCACTAGTCCATCTCCTTCTCTCTCTCTCTCACTGACCTGAAGGCGACGGAGCGAGGGTCTCGTAGAGAGACCGGCCTCGGGACCAGGGCCGGGACTCCTGCTCGGCCTGTTGCTGAGACGAAGAGACCCCACCTGCTGCTGAAATGCCGGGGCCCGGGCCCGTGCCCGCTCCTGAGAGGTCAGCAGACCCCGGCATGCTCCCGGGGCCCTTCGCAGCAGGCGACCGTGAGACCAGCGCACTGCGATTGACTGGGATACCCCCCCTGAGGTCTTTTTCGACGGGGGAAGGGCCCCTGCCCGCGTTTCCAAAACCAGGGGGGGGCAAGGGGGCCCTCCAGGGAGGCGCCCCTGCTTGGTCCTGCAGGAAGGAAGGAAGGAAGGAAGGAAAGAACGAAGTTGAGGGTCACCCCAGGGGTGGGTGAGACTTGGAGATTCTTCGTCCGCCTCTGTGTCAGCTTAAACGATAGAGAGAGAGAAGGATACATACACATGCTATATCTCTCTCTTTCTCCATTCTTATCTCCCTCTCCTCTCTCTCACACACTCAGTGTGAGAGAGACGGACAGAGAGAGGGAAGCACATGGACGCGCCTGTCCCAAAAGGAGCAAAATTGGATTGAAAATTGAGGAGCCAGCCAAGGAGGACCTCGAAGAAAAAAACAAAAAAGGAAAAGAGTCTCACAACACTGCCACAAATAGGATCAAATGAGATTTACAAGCCCTCCATCCACGCACACAAAACTAATTGCAGAGAATTCAGAAAAAGAGGAATTAAGAAAAGGACCAACCAACCGAGGCGGGTGGATCCTCAGCTCCGTTGTCAGGCGGGATGGGTGGAGGAGCGGTGGCGGCATGGCTGGAAGCTCCCATTTTCTGTGTCCCCTTTTCTGTCCCCCCCGCCCCCCTTCCATTCGCTCCCGCACTCAAACTTGCACTTGAGGATTTTCTCTCCCCTGCTCTCGCCTTTTCTTTCTCCCTCTCTCTTTCCTTTTCCGCCTCTGCTGCCGCCCTTTCTCTTTCTCTCTCTCTTTCCTTCTTCCCCCCCGCCCCGCCCCTCGAGACCTGTCCTGCCACTGCTTCCAAAGGGAACTCGGGGGTGCCCGGTCTCGGCAGTTGACGCCCCTTCTCGAGGATCTGGTGGAGCGCCCAGGAGTTCTGCATTCTCAGAGGCTCCACCGAAAACAAGGGGAGGTAGCAGGACTCCTTTTTTAAGATCTCCTCGAGTTCCTTCGGTCTCTCCTCTGTCTTCACAAACTCAGGGGGGCTCTCCAAAATCTGCAGCCATTCACCCGTGCATTCAAAGCTTCAACTGTGCAACTGTCTGTCCTTCTGTCCAATCATCAGTCGATCAGAGCACAAGACAAGAAGGCATCGACAAAGAGAGGAAACACGTCGCGAACAGACAAGCCACCAGACCTGCCTCCACAATGAAGACAGGGCACAAGAACCTCAGAAGTCTGGGGCAACCTTTCATCACTCCAACTATTTTTCCCATGGTTTCTTTCTTGGATGTTTCTTTCTTGAATGCTCCGGGCAAATCAAAAACAAGTTCCCCAAACCAACACCGTATGAATCCCCCAAGAAAACCCTGCTCAGGTTGAACCAGACGAGGAGAGTACCTCCAGAGGCATCAAAGAAAATGAGAGAAAACCGCCCAGAGATAGATACGCACAGAGGGAGAATGGCCGAAGGCCCAACTGACCACCCTGACAGACTGAGAGACCGAAGACACGGCCAACAAAAAAATCAAATAAAACCGACCATATATACAGCTGCCGTAGCCTTCTTCTCGAATTCCTCAGGCTTCCCCCTTCTCTGGATGTCCTTCAGGTCAGACGGGTCCGGAGCCTCCAGCTCTGAGAGCCCTGCAGAGAGGGCAAGTTTACATATGCTTAATTGTGGATGCATGAAGTGAAGTGATGGACTCAAGTGAACCCACTAAGAAACATACTTGTGAAAAGACGCAAAAACTCACAGGAAGAACGTCCAGCAAATGAAGGAATGCATGCATGGGGTTGCGGATGCCGAGATGGCTTGTGGACGGATGAATGACTCAAGACGTAAAACTTCTCGTTATCCGCACAGGCCGACCGACCGACCTACCAGCGATGCGGAGGTACGCAACAGTCTCTGCAGCCAGTCGTTGCGTGACGTGAGATTTCAGCGATCTCAGAGCTGCCTGCAGACTCGCCTGCCGTCTCTCGCTGATGGACCTGCAGGATGGATTTGATTCATCGATGCATCCATCGACTAAGAAGGCACACACGGGGCGGGAATGAACATTCACGTTGGGAGAATTCATGAGGAGGCTCGTGATGGTGGGTAGCTGCATGAGCCGTCAGGAGAGGGTCGACAGGAATGGACGACGACAAGAGAAGAGAGACACGCGGGCTGAGGATGTGCGTGTGAGCGATGCTCTATCTCTTCGGTGCTCACTTTCTCTGCTCTGTTCCAGGGTCTCTTTCCTTCCCTCTTCTCTGCTCTTCCTCATCACTTCATATCTCTCAGCTTCTCCGAACCGGCCAAGTCTTTTTTTTCTCTTGAGGGTCGAATAAAAGGCCTTTCTTCCCCCTTTCGGGGTGTTCGCGGGGCATGCTTCTACTGCTCGTTTCACTTTTTCTGGCGAGACTGACCATTTGCGTATTTTTTGGGACTCTGCATCCACCATGTTCCTGCACGCAGTGAGAGACGAAATGCCCAAAGAGAAAGGGTACACACAGAGATTTGGCTATAAGTAGAGCGGGTAGTTTCCTCCCCGTTTTCCTCTTTATCTGCAGACAGGCCACCGAGTGCATACGGACATACTCAGAGAGAGACCACTGCCGAGAGACGTGGCTGTCCTCTCTGCAATGGAAAAAAAACACCAAGATCGAGGCAGCAAACCTGCTGTGGCTTCAAGGAAGGAGGCTGGCGCTCCTCCCCATGAAAAATCCAGCCAGAAAGACAGGGGGGGAGAGGGAGAGAGAGAGGATAGAAATTCTAAATAGGAAGCATAGAAAGGAAGAAAGCAAGCAGGCAGGAACGAAATAAAAAAGACCGAGGGTGAGTCGGGGCTGACTTCCACTGTTTGAGTCTGTTTGTCTGTCGTACGAGCACTGCAGAGACCTTGGACACTCTCAGCCTCCCTCCCTTTGCGTCCTCCTTCCGCTTCTCCAACAACAACCTATGGAGATACTCCGCTGTCAGAGCACGCTGCTTGCAAGTAAGGGAAGGGGGGAGGCCGGGGGAAAGTCAACAGGCAGAAACAGAAACGTCAAGCAGAGGCAGAAACAGAAACGTCAAGCAGAGAAGAAGTGAGGCAGAAACAGAAACGTCAAGCAGAGAAGAAGTGAGGCAGAAACAGAAACGTCAAGCAGGGAAGAAGTGAGCGCCAAAGTCAGGCAGGAAGAGAAGGGAGAGGCGAGGACGAAAGAGTGGAAGGAAACGGAAAGAGGTCAACTCCCGATTTCCCAAGGTCATGAAATGAGAGAGGCAGGAGGCAGGCAGAAAGCTGCATCCAGCGCACACGCACACAGGAAGAGGACAACTAGAGAAGAAGAAAAGAGAGAGACAGACAGACAGACACCCCTCCCCTCGCATTGACTCGTTGCTCCGCCTCCTCTGCCGCCTTCTGTTCCCTCTTGAGCTTTTTCTGCCGTTTTAGCTCGGCCTCATCTTCAGCACACACGGCTGCCATAGCTTCCCCTGCAGAGAAACCGAGGAACTCGGAGGGGAGCCCTGCGGCATTCTCGTCCTCTCCTTCCTGTGCCTGAGCAGCCCCCCGCTTCGGACGGGAGGCCCCAACGGCAGCTGCTGCTGCTGCTGCTGCGGATGAAGATGAAGAGGATGTTTCCGCTTCATGATCGTTCTCCACGTTTCGTTTCCCTTTCTGTGACTGTGACTGTCTCTCCTTCACAGTCTTCCGTTTCGCCTTCTTACTGCTCCCTTCATCATCCTTTTCGTGCTTTCTCTTTTTGTCAACTCTCTCTGAAACTTCTTCTTCATCCGATGACTCGCCGCTACTACTGCTGCTGCTGCTGCTGTCACTGTCACTGCTACTACTGCTGCTGTCCTCACTCCCACTTGACGAACTCTCACTGCTTCCCGAACTTGACTTTGACTTGGATTGGGGCTGTTGGCGGGAGGGGGACGGAGAGGAGGGAGCGGACCGGACTTCTCTCCAGTCGCCCCCCTTCTCCTTTGCTTTCTCTTTTTGCTTCCCCCCCTTTTCCTTTTTCTTTGTTTCCTTGCTAAGTGCCTTTCCCTTCTTCGTTTTTGGTTCCTCCTTCTCTTCTGTCTCTGCTGCAGCAGCCTCAGACATGTTCTCTCTGTGAATGGCCTCGTCCCAGTCAGGGTGGTCGGAGGTCTGGCCCGATTCTTCGAGGGCATCCTGAACAGCAATCTTTCCTGGGCGGGTTTTCCGACACCTGAACGAATGAATGAACAAAAGAAAAGAGGGAGGGGACCGAGATTCTAAGGGAAGGAAACGCACACACACACACACACACACACAAACAGACAGACAAACAGAAAGACAGACAGACAGACACACACACACACACACACACAGAGAGAGAGAGAGAGAGAGGGAGGGAGGGAGGGAGGGAGGGANGGAGAGAGAGAAGCGCTCCCGTCAAAAGAGTGGAAAAGTGAAGAGGTCGTAAAGTCTTCCTTTGCTCCTTCTCCCTTCTCCTCTACTCCTACCTGCTTTCCTCCTCCCTCCCCCATTCCGCATCGAACATCTGAGTCTTCCTCTTGCCAAATGCGAGGAGCTCTTTCCATACTCCAGGAGAGGGGAGACGAAGAAACATTTCCTGGATGGGCAGGTCATTTGGTAAGTGCTGGTCGCACCCAAGCAATCATCAGAATCAAAATCGCCTTCCCTATTTTTGTACACTCACTTGCTGCTGTGCTTTGCGTATGCGGTCTTGAAGTCAGCCACCTGGTCTGGAGTGCACCATGCGTAGTAGTAGTCCCCCAGCGACAGCACCTGATCAATCAAACACCACACAGCTAAGCGTCAACCAGCAAAGAGGATTCTCCTATTCTTGGTGGAGAAACCCAAGTTCAACCCACGGTTCGTCTATCTCTACAGACTTCTCTTTGGAGCAGCACCTATCCACACAATGGAATCAAAGAGATGCAAAAATTGGAATCCAGGGATGGGCGACATCCTCCAAAACACCTAGGCTGGGCATAAAAGAGAAGGAAAAAAAAAAAAGAGGGGTCGACAAGTTTCAGGACGAGAGGGGGAATAGAAGGGTTACCTCCTTCTCACTCTGCCCACAAGATGAATAGCGCCTTCAGGCAAACCGACCAAGTAGGCCTCCTTCTTTTTTGGTTTTTTGGCAAGCACCTCTGGCAGAAGAGGGACCGTTTGTTGCTCTTTCTTGTTGGGGTCAACCACAACGCCCGGCCACCTGCAAGAATCGAGAGAGAGGGAGAGAAACAGAAACAGGGTAGGCGTTTATTTTAGGTACCTTGATTCTGACTCTTTTAATGGCAACCCAATTTTACCCGCTTCCTTTTCTGGTCTTGCAACGGCGCACTGTCGGAGTGACAGGCGGACAGTCAAGAGGAGAACCTTCATTCACCGTTTCTCTTCCCAGTAGATTTCTTTCTTTCCCTTCGCTTCCTTGGCTTTTCATGAGCCCAGAAGCCAAATAAAGCAAACAGTAGAACGAACACCAAAAGGTGAAGTAGTCCTTTAAATAGAGAGGCACTGCCTCAAAACATAGACATGCACATACCTTCCGCAAACGCACCACGGAGTCAAAAACAGCCGTCGCTAGAGGCATCTAGACACCTGCTCAGCCAGAGTGATCAACTACGGGACCCGATGGGTCAATAGACAGGCAGAACACTAAGACGGCTCATGAATAGGGGTGCAGAAAAAGACCGGCATTGGCGAACGGACCAGGGAAACTTTTGGTACTTATACCAGACCACCCATTTTCCTTGGCCGTCTCTCGTCTTCGCATCCTCATCCGGCGCGCTCATTTTGTCCACCGCTGCACTCCAAGACTCGTATCACTTGGAAGTCGTGATTCTCCCGCACAAAGACAGAAGAGAAGACTCTCAGGTCCACACAGGACAGCAAGAGGATGGATTTTTCAGAGCATAAGAAGCCCTGTCCGGAAGGTCTGTATATACAAGCAACGCGTACAATTACTGCTTGAATGAATGATCCCTCGTTCGGAGCCGCAGAAGACCCAATGCTGAAATCTTTCTTTCGATTCGATTCTCAAAATATATACTAAAAACGTGGAGTAGCAGCAAGCTTCTGCTTCATGAGGAAAGGGGAGTTGGCACCTGCATGAATTTCGCTCGCAGCGCCATGCAGGGCCGTATAGCTGCCGGGATCTGCCTGGGTCTACGCTGCATGCGCAACGGCTTCCGAAATTTTCGGAACGCGGCCGCGCGGCCATTGAATCCGCGCGATCGACCGGCGGGCCCGCCGGCCCGCGGCCGCGATCGATGGCCCGCATGCATGCAGGTGGCTCGCGGCATCTCGCGGCTACAGCGCCAAAAAAAAATTGAAGATTCCGATCTGAAGATTGATCGATCTTCGTGAGAATCTTCCCGTGATCTGTTGCTTCATCGGTGTGACATGGTGTTACGTGTTCATCCCATGATGCTGAAATATTGTACAGATCACAATCAGCACCTCTGCATGTTGTGACGCGGAGTGAACTTTGCAGTGCTCAGCGATCGATCGATTCATAAAGGAGTTGAGTTTCCACCCGCAGAGCCTGACGTAGGTTCCTTACCGCTGAAGTTACCCAAGTCGCGTCACAAAAGTTTGCAGATAGGGAAAGTACACATATACCTGTTATAATCTGGTAGAGTACGGACTCATAACAGGTGCCACTGACGGAGTGTTTGAGGTGAGAGACGATGGACTCGGGACTCGGTCTGGCCTCCAAGGGGGCCGTCAGAAAGCCCCACAAGCACACTCCGGACTGTCTGAAACTGATTTCAGACCCAGCCTTTGCGCCTTTGTTCGACATTGCACTGGTGGCAGAAGGTCAGCTGATCGATGAATGGATCAAGCTTGTCTGTTCTATGTTTTCTTCTTTGGTGTTGGTGAATGCAACAGACAGATAGATCCCTTGTCCGTCTCTGCCTGTCTGTGTTCTTGTGAGTGTCGCACGCAGGGAAGGAGATTCGTGCCCACAGGTGCATTTTGGCGTCGAACTCTGCGTATTTCTTCGAACAATTTTGTGGAGTTCCAAACCCTCCAGCGCGCATCGAATTCCCTTCTCAGAGATACTCAGGTGGGGGGGGAATCTTGCTGGGGTTGGCGAAAGCCGGGGTTGGCTGGCTGGCGAGAGTGATCTGTCGGATTTGTTTGAGTGTTCGGGGAGACTGGGCAAGGTTTGCAGGCGGAAAGAAAATTTGTCATGGGGGGTCTGACGGTGAAGACAAGCACAGATGTGGTCGGTTTCAACGTATATGTTCCGCTGAAGCCAGCGTGCCTCTCTGCAGAGGCCTGCCCGTTTGCATCCATCTGTCCGCGTTTGTTTTTGTTTGCAGTGATTCGCCAGTTGATCAGATACCTGTATGGGGACGAATTGGACGAACAGACTCCACCGGTCAGTGCTTTTGCATGTGCCGTTGTTTGTCTCTGTACCTTTTCTTCTTCTTCTTCAACTCCTTCTTCTTCTCCTTCTTCTTTTTCTTCTTTGCGTTCGTGGCCACGCCAACCGCTTCTTCTGTCTGCTTCCTGTGCCTGTCAGCTAGTCAAGCCGTATGGTGTTTCTTCCGGCTGTCCGTCTTCGTGTCCGACTGACTTCTGTCCTCTGTGTGTGTCTCTCTTTCCGCCTGACTGCTTGCAGGACGAGATAATGGAACTGCTCTCAGAAGCGAGGGTCCGTTCTTTTACGTGGTCTTCCTTCTTCCTGTTTTTTCTACTGTCTTCGTGCCTTATTCTGTGCCTAAATCTTTCTTTTTTTCTTTCTTTCTTTCTTTCTTTTTTTTTTTTTTTCTTTCGTTCTTTCTTTCTTTCTTTCTTTCTTTCTCTTTCTTTCTTTTTCTTTCTTTCTTTCTCTTTCTTTCTTTCTTTCTTTTCTTTTCTTTCTTTCTTTCTTTCTTTCTTTCTTTCTTTTCTTTCTTTCTTTCTTTCTCACCAAAGGATCGATTTACACACAACCACAACACATCCACCTTACTGAAGCTGGCTTCCTCTACCGACTGTCCTCCCTCCCATTCTCTTTTTTGCGTTATTTTCTCCGATCCCCTCGGATCGCCTCTTCTTTTTTGTAGCAATATTTGTTCCCTTGCTTTCTGCGTTCCTGCAGGCTTTGGGGATTCCGACAATTCAGGGTGACGGTGAGCGGCTGCTTTCTCTGTTTGACAAAAAAAGTAAAGCGCCGCTTTCTTGCTTCCTCGGGTCGTCGCCCAGTCTCCGCGTACTTTTTTCCTTGGGAATTTGTCCCCCCACGTCCCTCTGTCTTATGCTGCGTCGCTGGTATTTTTGTGTGATTGCTTCCTCCGTTCTTTCGTCGTTCCCTTTTTCTTTTCTTGTTGGAACAGGGGAGGGGCAGCGTCCCCTCATTCTTGACACGCTGTCGCCCTTCTGTAAAGTCCAACTTATTCATTCATGCAGTCATGTCTTACTGCGCTTATTGACTCACTGGCTGACTGACAATACTGTTGGGGCTCTTCCTTTCCGCCTTTGTCTGTCTGTCTGACTGTCTGACGGCTTTCTTTCGCGTTTGGTTGTTTGATGCATGCAGACTTTTATGGCCTGGTGGTTCCTCGGTTGACCTTCCAGAACTGCCTCACAATCCTTCAACACGAGGAACTCGTACACCAACCCCTCATCGGAGAGGGAGTCGTCGGTCAGTCAGGAAGCCTCTGCGGCAGCCTGAGGGAAAGGGGGGGGGTGGCGTTTTGGGAAGGGCGGGGAGGGAAGAAGAACGGCCCTCCCGTGATCTGGTCGATCTCTGAAGAATTAAAAAATCAAGCAGAGGGGTAGAAAGGAAGGGCTGTGACAGTTGTTGTCTTGGAGGGCCTGTGTCATGTCCCCGTGTGTGCGTGTGTGTGTTTGCAGCTTTTGTGACAGACCACTTCTTTGATCTGATTCAACACGCGTCGCTGAGAGACCAGGTGAGAGAGGAACGTTTTGCTCTGATTTTCTTCTTTCAACTGATAGCAGTAGTGCGTTCAAAAAACGTTACACCGTTGAGGAGTTTCTTTCCGTTCTCTTTTCTTGGGGGCAGCCCCGGATATGCTCACTCGCTTTTCTGTGTGTTTCTTTGTCTGCTTCTGTTTCTGTACGGATCTGCGTGGCTGCCCTACAACTTTCAGAGAGACAGTCCGGCCCGCGAAACGTTGCATTCTCATCTGCTCGTCCGGTCCGTGTGCCTCCCTGCCTGGCTCTCTCTCTCTCTCTCTCTCTCTGTGTGTGTGTGTGTGAGCACAGATGCTGGGAGTGCACAGGCGGTACCTGATGGATCTTCTCCGGGCGATTTGCTCACGGTGCTGCACAGGTCAGATGAGAAGGTTTTGAGAGTACATCTTCTCTCTGCACTTTCATTTGATTGAAGGTATTCCTCGGGGGGTTTCATGCAAAAGTCACACGTGGCGAATGAAACATCGGCTTGTTGGTGCCGTTCTCCCTCTCTCCCTCCCTCCCNTCTCTCTCTCTCTCTCTTGTTTCTTTCTTTCTTTCTTTCTTTTTTTTCTCTCTCTTCTTTCTCTTTCTCTTTCTCTTTGTCTTTCTCTCTCTCTCTCTCTCTCTCTCTCTCTCTTTCTCTCTCTCTTCTGTTTTCTTATTGCATTATCTGCCTTCAACTGTCGTTTGCTTCCTATTTTTTGTGTCGAGTTCGTCCGGCTGTTCTCTTTCCTGAATGCCCTCACGCTTTTGCGCTTGTGCCCCCTTCTCTCCACCATCGCAGATCAACAAGCAAAAGACACAGTGCAGTTCGCAGTCGAGTGGTCTCAATTCGAAACCGCGTGCGATCTCCTGAAGGTGAGTGCGCCTGTCCGTCTTCGCCGTCTTGTTGAGCTGTCTGTCCTGCATTTTGCATGCTTCCTCTTGATCAAGCGAAAGAAGAGGAATGATCTCGCCTCTTTCTCTGTCTGCCTGTCTGTCTGTCTGTCTGTCTCATTAGTAGTCTGTCTATCTCTCTTTCTTCATTTTCCCCTCTCGTTTTTGCCTGTCGAGGGAACAGGCAGTGTAATCATCCAATGAGAGCAAGTGTGTTTTGTTTCTATTTCTCTCTCCATCCATCCATCCATGCATCCATCGATTCAGGACTGCAAGAACTGGCCCTGGAATCACGATCCCACCTCCCTCTCCTACTTCAAACCGTTGCCTGATGACCCCATGGCGATGGCAAAGGGGACGGAAATCAAGAGTGTAGAGTGGTCAGCTGCCTGTCTCTCCACCCGATCTTCTTTCACAGTGCAATTGCAGGTTGCGATTCGGGACTTTCCTCTTCTCATTTCTTGCTCGACGCACGCACACACACACACACTGACACACGATTCTGGTCATCCATCAGCAGTTCCCTGAGGAGGGGCGTCGTCCTTTCCTCGGGTTTCGTTTTCATTTGTTCTTTCACTCGATCTAGATTGACAGATTTAGAGAGAGGCAGGGAAAGCGCGCGAGAGAGAGACAGACTTAGAGAGAGAGAGAGAGAGAGAGAGGTCTTTCGAAAGAACCTGCCGACTGAACGAACGTTACCTCTCCCCTTCGGTCCCTCCCTGTCCCTCCCTCCCCCCATGCGAGGACGCCTGCAGGCAAATTCCTCAGGTCAAACGGGCACTCCGAGACCAGTTGCCTGTCCGCCTGGTGTCGGGGGCTCTGTTCGACTGGGGGGTCCGCATCGATCATGGCGCTGAGGGTCAGTGGGTGGGTGGGGGGCTGCTGGAAAAGTTCATCATTACCTGAGTGAGATGGAAACACCGGCCCGTCCAATTGGACAGTGGGATTGGAAGAGTGCAGGGGTTTCTCTTGGCAGATGCAGGGCGAGCCCGCATGGAGGGGGAAGGATAACGCATGGATGCGTACATACTAAGTCTTCCGGTACCTCCATTCATTTTCTTCTTTCTCGTCGTTTACTTTTCTTCGCATCATCTCATTCATGCCTACCCGCCCGTCCGTCTGTCTGTCTGTCTGTCTCCCTGACTGACTGCGTACAGGAAAGATCCGAATTGTGTACGAATCCGCAACCGAAGTGGAACCCCAAATCCATGCGTGCATGAAGAGGTTCCCAGCCGCAATGTTTGCCTGGTCAGTCCTGCTTTTTGAGATCTCTCCTCTTAGTTTCTCTCTGTTCGTGGTCCCCTTTTTGTGGTGTTTTTCTGCCGTAAAAATGCTTCCAGAACTCTCCTCCCTTCTAACAGTCCCCTTTGAAACTGTCTTATGTCCCCTTTCTTTCTCTCTTTTCATTTCTGAGGGGATCGGTGTGAGTCTTGTCGATTGTTATTGTTTTGGTGCGTTCCTTTCTCGTTTTCTTTCTCTCTACATGTCTCAGTTTCCTTCTTTCTTTGTGCACAAGCAGGCAGGTGATCTTCAGGGGGAACAACGTCTTCCATGAGCGCCCCGTGTTCATCTGCTTCCCTCAGGGGGTGTCCCTCCACTGGTGGGTGGGTGAGTGGGTGCGCATGTCCGTCGAGTTGCATCTTGTATTACTCTCTCTTTCTCTCTCTCTCTCCATTTCTCAGTCTACCTTTTCCTCGGTTTTTCTCATGTGTGTTTCGATCCGCCTGTAGCCCGTCCGTCTGTCTGTCTCCATCTGTTTCGTACGAACCGGTAGCTGTTCTTCCTTTCTGATCCTCTTCTCTGTCATGCCTCCCCTTCTTCCCTCCTTCCCTCCCCCCCCTCCCCTTTCCTCCTCACAGGTCCACGACGCTCCCCATCGCGACGGCAGAATTATCGGAGGAGGACCATCTCACTATTCTGGTCCGTTGGCTTTCTTTCTGGTTGATGTGCTTTGTTGTGCGGTTGGCTGGTGTTTCTCTTTGCTTGTCTCTTTGGCCTCACAGTATTGAGGGGGTGGGAAGCTATGGGGCTATTTTCTTCATCACTCCTTTCCTTTCCTTTCCTTTGGTTGCCCGACCCGCCTTCCCTCACTTTCTCTCTCTCTCTCTCTCTCTCTTCCTGTCTCCTCGCAGCGCGCGGGGGTATAGTGAACGATTTTTGCTTGAGCCCGTCTTTTTTCTCTCTGTGTCTGTGTTTCTGCAGGTGTCCATGGTGGAGAACCCGCTGGTGTCTCTGATTTTGTACCACTTCTCTGCAGACCTTGGCAAGTGAGTGAGTGAGTGAGTGAGTGAGATTGAGTGAGGGAGGGAAGCACCTGTCGTGTTCGTGGATTGAATCATGGAAGTGAGTGGGCTTTCGGCTTTCGCTTCCTTCACTTTTCTTCTTTCTCGATCCTCAAATCCTTTTCTCTCGTTTGTCTACCCCCCAGGTACCTGCCTGCCATCTGTTGGGGGGTTTCATTGTCATGAATGTCTAGACGCCATGCCTCGATAATCAGTCAAGAAACCCCCCTCTCTCTTCGAGTCTTCTTTCCCATTTTTGTTCGTTTCATCCTTCGACTTCCGTCGTAGAAACATCTCATGGCGAGTTGTGAAATACCAATACCGCATGGCGTTTCCTCTGTGGCCTTTCTGAATCTCTCTCTGTTCTGTCTGTCTGTCTGTCTGTGCAGCACGATGGCTACTGAGGACATTCTCAACAGACTTCCCCACATCGAGTACAGATGCCTGTCCTCCTACTCTCTCTACCAACAGGTAAGCCAAAACAAATACGGGAAGGAACCTTATGTGTTTGTGTGCGCAGATACATGTGTTTGATGTCTGTTTCACATATCATGGGTAGATGGCACTCTTTCCTCTTTGTTTATTCTCCCCGATGAGCACGTCTGCTTCAGAACTCCCGTCTTGACTCTCGTTCCACATCCGCTTCTGCGCTGCCTTGATTTCATTTTTTGCCTGTTTCGCGTTCGCCCTCATTCCGGACTCAATCGGTCAGAATGATGCCCTCTTGTCTGTGGTTTCTTTTTCCCCGGATGGCAAAGCAGAGCTGTACCATGAAGAGACACACACCACTGAGATTGCAACAGTTGGACGACCCGCTCGAGATATATTCTTCCTGTCTCGCTGCCTCGATCCCTTTCTGGTGCTTGTGCAGGCGAAGGGAGGTCACGGAAGTGGAGGTTTTCGCTGAAGGAAGGGAGTGTCCTCAAAGGGAAACGAAGGGAGAAAATGGAGTGAAATGGAACGGCCAGCGCACACAATCTTCCTTTCTCTTCCATTTTTCTTCTTCGTTTCCGCCCTCTTTTATCTTTCTTAGAGGCAAAAGGGGGGGGGGCGCAGACAGGCTGACTGCGCAGAGCCACAATTGTTGTATGCTGTCATCTGCATGAAAGCACAGAGGGGGGGCATGCAGGGATGCGGCTTATCTCACGGTAAGTCCCTCGCTCCGTTGTTGTTGCTCTGTACTTGGCGGACCTGCATGCAGGGAGGGTGTCGACAGGCTCATGAGCGCGTGGCTCTGTTGGTGTGGTATGTTTGTGCCTCTGCTGCTGTCCTGCGCCTTCGTGGGGAACAGGAGATGAAACGCAGCGTCGAGAACATAGTCTCCTTCGCTCAATCGTATCAAAGATCGGTCTTGCTCGAATTAAATTTGCCCGTGCCAGGCGAAGAATTGATGACTGCCCCATGTCACTTGTTTGCCGATCATCTGCTACGGCGTTGGACAGTGTGAAGGTTCGTTTCAAAACTCTTATGCATCAGTTGTACAGTCAAAAAGACCAACAATCAAATCAGACCTAGAATCAGACACATCCGTTTAATATGGCTCAGAACCACAGACACACACACACACACACACACACACATACACACACACATGCACACTCACACTTTTAAAAAGGCCTTCCTGTTTGTAGATGTTTGCGTATGCCAGTGTAGATAGTCATGTAGATTCCATTCCCGTTAATTCCCGTTCATATGAATAATGAATGAATGAATGAATGACTAATCATATATGTCATTAATATTGACTATAGCCGTCGGTGCCTAGCTCCTTTTATTTGTCAAAAGAAGAAAAATGCATAAAAAAGTAGAAATTTGCTTGTGTATATAAAACTTAATGAAGTTCCCCAACGTCAAAGTAAATTATGAAAGCAAATTTGAAGTAAAATTAACCCCAAATTTTGCCCAAAGGTGCCCAAAATTTTAAAATTTCACGTATTCATTTAGAAGAAATATCATTTCTCAAAAAAAGTTATAAACGTCGAGAACTTTGAAGTTAGTTTTAATGTTCAAAACAGTCAGTCAAAATACTAGCCTGAGAGCTTAATTTAAAAAAAAATGAGCTTGCAGATTTTTTTTTTAATTTGAGGTACCCTGCAGGTAGCTATAGGATTTTATGGGATTTTAGGCTGCTAGTAGCGCTGGGATTTTACAGGATTTTATGGTATTTTAGCTGGGATTTTACCGTATTTTATGGATTTTTAGCTAAGAATCTAGCGGAGTGTCATGCTTTCTCTCTTTCCCTCTTTTCCTCTCTCTTTATTTGATACGTTTCTCTATCTCTCTTTGTTGTGATATGTATGGCCGGGCTGGATTGAAAGGTTCAGGTGTGTGTTTCTTTTTTTTGTTTATTTCATGTCATCAAACTTTGAATCTCCCAGTCAGAAATTCGGGAGAGCCTCAGCCTCGGAGCTATTATAGTTTTGAATCCACTGTTTGAAGGCCCCCACTCCCCTCTCGATGTCCTCACAGGAGATCCCAGAGAACGCAAACCGAACGTACTGTTTGGTCTCTCCCGGAAGTTTCTCTCCGAAATGGGCACGCGTGCAGAAGCAAACCCCCGAGTCTTTCAGGACCTGCGTGCCAACACAAACAGCAACCCACATGCAGAAGATTACAGAGCGCTTGAACAACATTACGAACACTGCAACGTGAGCGTCGACAGTTGCAGACCGATGCACAAAGGGAGGTAGACGCACAGGCAGGCAGACAGACAATATGTTTTCTGTCCTTTTCCCTCTTTCCGTACAAACAGACCGAGAGAGAAGCCGTCAGA
>JAHBMJ010005412.1:54472-69558 GCA_018398765.1 Chromera velia | reverse complement strand
ATATATGTATATGTGTATGTGTGTGTGTGTGTGTGTGTGTGTGTGTGTGTGTGTGTGTGTATGTGTGTATGTGTGTGTGTGTGTGTGTGTGTGTATACGTGTGCACATTAGCAGACAGGTGGCAGACGAAGACTCATGATCAGGGAGAGATAGAGAGTGAGAGAGGGAAAGAGCCAGATGGATGTACGGTTCTGCATAGGAGAAAGAGATCGAGGCCGATGCACCCAGACTGAAGTAGAGAAACTGACAGTGTCTCAGACAGATAGCAAGATTGAGAGACAAAGGCTAGGACAAAGGGTGAAAGATAATGAAAGAGTAACTATTGTGTAAGTGATGTAGACATATATGCAGACACTATAATACACTATCAAAGACTAGGTTAAATACTGTTAGCTCACTCCTCCCCGGTCTTCGGACCGTCTTTCGTGTTTGGGGCCTTTTCACAGATATTTTTACTGTGTTTTCGTATCGAACCTAATCGAGTTATTAGTGTATTGAGAGATCACGTTAACTAGAAAACGAGTCAATCATTCTCTAGATCGTCATTTTTTCCTTTTCAAAAATGTTAGAAAAAATATGGCAAATTAGTTTTATAAACTCAGGTAAAGAATATGTATTGTAGACAGTTTGCAGATCGATTTGCTATAACTATAAGTAAGAATTTCAGACTAATTTTCAGTCGTATTTAGGCCTTCATACACGATAATGCGCGACCCCCGGTTTCCCCCTTTCAACGGGGCCACGGCATGCTCCGCAGGAGCATTAAAATTGCATGCATGCATGTCCGATTTGGGTCCGCGAGCTCTGGACGCCGCCGCCGAAAACAGTAGAGGTTCCAAAATGTTCCAAATAGGACAAGCTAGGGGGGTGATTGAAGCAAGCTAAATAGAAATCTGGCGCATATAATCAATCTGGTTTCGTCTCGGAAGCCACGAGACTCTGAAGGAAGAGAAATTTGTGGTTGTTTTTTTCGAGTCAGCTAATCTCTTTTGCGTGCAGCCGTGGACAATCCCTTGTCGTTATAGTGCGTCGCACACACCTCGCTTGCACCCGTCTCTTCTTTCGAGTCGACGATCCGTCACCCCCCATTAAGATGCTTTCATTCGCTGTATCCAGAAGCTTCGTGCGCAGTCTGTCTGTCTCTCTTGCCAGAGGACCACGGGGTGCGGGTTCACTTCGACAGATGCCTTCAGAATTGGCGGTCTCCTCCCTCGAGTACGGGCGTTCGCCCGGCTGCGTTCTTTCTCTGTCGAGTGGAATGGGGAGAGTCGCCTTCTCAACGTCGGCAAGCGAGGGCATTGCCACTCGCAAACTCACTGTGGACGGCCACGCTTCGGTTTGGGAGGTCGGTTCAAGATGACAAACATCATTCCAGATCGAGTTGCAAGATTGAGACAGCTAGGGACGGAGGCCATCCGCAGACAGATCGATATTAATATGCTGGCTCTGAGAGCGTGCATGGAGGAAGGAGGCAGGAAGGAATGTTCAGGGACATATACAGAGAATTCTGGCTCTGTGCTTCTTTTTGCGATTCTTTGCCGTGTCCTTTCACGGTCATGCTTTCAGTCTGCATGACCAATTAATCATTGAGGGCTTCCTCATTTCCTTTGAACTCTCGTTCCGTCATCGTGCGTTTTCCTTCCTTTCCTGCATTGCTGCCAATATCACGGCCCCTCCTGTGCCAGACATAAAGGCACACAGAGAGACATAAATGGACGGACGGATCGACTGATCGACACACCAAAACAGGCAGCCGGACAGACAGGCATCAAGTCTGGCAGGCAGGCAGAGAGACAGACGGATAGAGAGACAGACAGATAGACATACATACAGACAGACAGACAGACACAAGAGAGACAGGCACAGAGCCTCTCTCTCTCTCCCTCCCCCTCCCTCTCTCTCTCTCCCTCTCCCTCCGTGCGTCCCTCCCTCCGTGCGTGTGCCTGTGCCTGTGTCTGTCTCTTTCCGTAACAATGAATAAGTGATTGAATGAATGGGTGAAATAAAAGGCAGCGCAGAGAAGAAGGCAGAAAAATAAGAAAGACAGGAAGAAATCAGAACAAAAAAGAAAAAAAACGATTGCATGAGCGAACGGGCCGTCGGCCCGTGGCTTTTTCCAGTCGTCCGTTCGTGTGTCTGCCCGTCTGCAAGACTGAGTAAAGAGCAACGCGGAAAAGGGCGACAGAAAAGGGGAAAAGGTGATACATGGTCTGCCTCTGCCAATCTGAATGTCTGTTTCCCTGCTCACGTTGTCTGAATGACCGTGGCGTTTTCTTAACTTTCTTTCTTTCTTTTCTTTCTTTCTTTTCTTTCTTTCTTTCTTTTTTTCTTTCTTTTCTTTCTTTCTTTCTTTCTTTCTTTTCTTTCTTTGTTTCTTTCTTTCCTTTCTTTCTTTCTTTCTTTCTTTCTTTCTTTTCTTTCTTTCTTTCTTTCCTTCTTTCTTTCCTTCTTCCTTCCTTCCTTCCTTCCTTCCTTCTTTCTTTCTTTCCTTTCTTTCTTTCTTTTTGTCTGTCTGGCTTCATTTATTTACTTGTTTGCTGTATGCGGGAAGACAGCAATTAAACCAGAAAAAACACGCACTCTCTGTCAAGTTAGTCTCTTTGCAAGGATGCAAGGAAAGCAGGGAGTGATGACGGCGGAAGATTGATTTTTTTGAATATTTTTGGATATTTTGGGTATTTTTTTGGTTTGTCTGTTTGCAATGACACAAGGAAAGCAGGAATTGATGACAGCGGAGAAACAACGAACTACCCAGCCTTGATCCACAGAAGATTGCACTAACTCCGGGCCTGAAGGTCCCACAGACAAAGCCGAAGGAAATCAAGCAGATGAACGTTCAGACAAATATATGTTCACAAGCACTCAAAAGCTGAAGGAAGGAAGTTGAGGTGACAAAACGCTCAATCATTCATTCAATCAATCGATCCATCCATCCATTCCTTTCATGCAGATGATCATCGAGCCCGGGCAGGAGTTTGCATTTATTCTGTATGAAAGAATTCTGTATGAACATAAATGCATCCATCCATTCCTTTCATGCAGTTTATTCTGTATGAAAGAATGCTGTATGAACATAAATGCATCCATCCATTCCTTTCATGCAGATGATCATCGAGCCCGGACAGGAGGCGCCGTTCCACACCCACAAGTTCCCCTACTACTTCTACATCGTGGAGGGAAGCACCATCTCAGTGAAGGACAAGACCGGGACAGCGGTGACCGAATTTTCTGCCGAGCCGGGTGAGTGCCTCGGGTTCCGCCTTGAAGGTGACGAGCTGATCTGCACTACGAGAGACAACCTGCGGATGCCGGCGGGACACAGTGCGGTGAACGTTGGCTCTACTCGATTCAAAGAAATCTTGTTCGAGCCGAAGGTCTCTAAGTGACTCAAGCACGTACTCATAGAAAAAAAAAAAAGATTCGATATGACTTGATCAAAATATAATTTTGAATTATTTTGAATAATTATCATGAATTAACAGTTTTGAATCTATAGTTTTAAATTGGCTCTAACTTTGTAAAACTAATTGTTATTTATTAGTATTTCTTAATTGCATCAATTTCTATGGATTGATATTCATTATTGATGTGATCTTCATAATCTTCCAAGAAGTGGTTGGTAAGTAGAGATCGATCTACTTGTTCCTACTGCACTCTATGCTCACATTCAACGTTAGATCGAAAGTTTGTTCATGTAAAACTCAAAAACCTATAGTTAAAAACTTAGCTAAAAACATGTCAAAGTTTAAGGTAAATAATTATAATCTAGAGCCTGCATAGTTTTGTAAAGCGTTCTAGAAAGTCAAATAGTAGAAAGTGCTATAAGTTATGCAGTATTTTTAAACTTATAGTTTTATCTAGTGCAGAGTTTCTGCAAAAAAAGAGTATAGAATAAAATTTAAGTTAAAGCACAAATAAAAATCCTAGTAAAAATTAGGGAAAAAAATATACTTAGAAGTATATAAAGTATGATCAATTCATGACTTGAGTTCTCAGGCTCTACTTCATAATTCATGTTAAGCTACGTACAAAGTACTACTAATTTTGAAACTAGCTAATATGCAGGTTAGGCGCTAGAGACCAATATAGCACAATTTTATGAAATTCATGCGCAATGTCCAAAAAGCTTTACAGCACGTATCATACAATCATCATAAAATGGGCTAAAATAGGAAACAGCTGTAAGGCTGTCCTCGATAGGTTTTCCTCGATCAGTAACTTACTGAGCTTACTCAAGCGATCAGTTACTGCAACATCCGGCTAATCAAACACACAATCTCCCTCCTGCATGTCAGAGAAAGTCTACGAGACTCACTTCAGGCCTACCGACGCCCGTAAAAGACGCTGCAGTGCCCCCCTTTTCAACTCCCTGCTGGTCTTCTTCCCCCCCTTCACCTTCGAGACTTGCGAGGTCCACCAGGGAGTCCTGTCCGGCCTGCGAGTCAGCCCAGTTAGGGGCCCACTGTCCCCCCATCTGGTCGTCCACCCCGTGTCCCTTCAGGGAGGCGTCGGAGGCCCGTCTGAAGTCCTTCCTGTCAGACGGAGCCGCCTCAGCGTGAGGGAGGGGGGAGGGGGGGACGGCACTAGTGATGCTGTCGCGGTGCTGTGCGGAGAAAGTGGGACTGTCAGACGCAAGGGCGGCGTACCCCTTCTTATTCTTTTTCTTCGCACCAGTCGCACCGATCCGGTTTCCCCCCTGCCCGCTGACCGAGAAGGTCCATCCCCTTCCTGCGGGCGTCCTCTCTCCCTCAGGCTGTTCTTCGTGAGTGCATGGGGAGGAGACGGAGGGAGAGAGGGGGCCATCCCTTGCATCCCTCGACTGAGCGGCCTTAGGGTCGAACCGAACCGGCCTGCACGCACACACACACACACACATACATACATGCACGAATGCATATACAGATTTCCGTGTAGAGACTGGCACAGACCATGGGCCAATCGGGAAAGGGAGAGAGAGAGAGAGAGAGAGAGAGAGAGAGAAGGAGAGAAGGAGAGAGAGGACCCTCCATCATTTTACTGACTGACCTGAAGAGAAGACCCAGGAGGAGAGAGGAGGACACCACCAGAACAGACGAACACGCCATCGCCATGCCGGCAAACATGGGGGACAGAACGAAACGCGGGTAGAAGACGCCGGCAGCTGCGGGGATCCCGAGGATGTTAAACGCGAACGCCCAGAAGAAATTTCTTCTGATCGTCCAAACAGTGGCGCGACTCAATAAGAAGTACGAGCCAAGGTCAGAAAGCCTGCTCACACACACACACACCACACACATACACTCATACACACACACACCACACACATATACTCATACACACACACACACACACACACACACACACACAGAAGCCCAAGCAAGGGGAAAAAGCGGGGGGGGACCGGAAAACACGTACAGCAACTGTGAAGCCAGGTACTGGAAATGAAAGTGGAACGTTCAGGAACACGGAGGGCCAAATCAAATCACTCACTCGCGCACCCATGCACTGACTGACTCAGATCGCATCAGCACGACATCCGACGCCTGCGCAGTCAGATGAGCCCCCGCCCCGATGGCGACGCCGACGTCTGCCTCTGCAAGTGCGGGTGAGTCGTTGACTCCGTCTCCGACCATGCACACCAGCCTGCCCCGAGACCTCATAGAGAGAGGGCGGCTGGAGGCTTCGTGACCTCTGGTGGGGAAGTGGTGATGATCTGCGGAGGAGACTGAGAGAGAGGCTGAGTGAGGAGTGGAGACAGAGCCCGTTTCTGTTTCCTCTGCCTGAGATCGATCGTCTGGATCTCCTTCTCCTTGGCCGTGTGTGTCTGTATCTGTTTCCAATTTCCCGTCTCTCTCGGTCTGCATCTGTCTTCGCATTCGTTTCACGAGCTGCTGCTTGTCCCGCGGTAGGGCCTCTGCAAAAACGTCCCGCGGGGGAATGCCGACTCGGGAGGCCACAGCCAGGGCCGTGGGCTTCCGATCGCCTGTGCACATCACCACGCGCATACCGAGACGCCTCTGCATTCATGCAGACATCAAATCACTTACACACAGAGAGCATGTTTTATTGGCATGTGAGATCACTTAGGCCTCTGCAGCGGACTAGGTTTCAGCTAATTATATCACAAAAAAGAAAGGAGTGAAGCTCCATCATCGAGAAATTAAGAATTAAAAAGGGAAGCGTTCTGGATAATGAGAAGATAAAAAACACTTCAGAGCGTGACTGCAAATTTCATCCAGAATTTATTTGAATATTTTTAAATATTTTGGGTATCTTTTGGATAATGAGAAGAGAAGATAAAAACACTTCAGAGCCTGACTGCACATTTCATCCGATGCCTCCTCCTTTTATTGATATGATGGTCTTTTTTTTTTCAGCACCTGACTGACTTTTCATTCCATCGTTCCAAGACCCATGCATGCAGAAAACTCCCATGGAATGGGGTTGTTTGAGCTTTGACTGACGGACCTTGAAGAACTTCATGTGTTGTTTAACGGATTCTGTATGAAAAAGAATAAATGCATTTCTTAATGTATGAAAACAAATAGAAAAATAAACAACACACGGACCTTGAAGAACTTCACAGCTTCTGCAGCGTCTGGATGGAGTTTGTCGATCAACGCGACAGCTCCGAGGAACTCCCCCTGACAGTGCAGCAGAATGACCGTGCCCCCCCTCTCCTCATGACTGGAGATCCAATTTTGGGTCTCCTCGTCCATGCCTGAACCTCTCTCTCTCTCTCTGCCGCTCTTCTCCCTTTCCTTCTGCATCGCTTCAACAAACGATCTCTCGTTACCCGCAATGACCTTCGAAGGAATCCCCTCGACCTGCGCCTCCAGTCCTCTCCCAGGCCTGTTCAGAAATTTGGACGGCAGCCTCAGGAGCCTGTGGGCAGGGGAAGCCGAGAGGGAACCCCGCACGTGCTCAAGAATTCCCGTTGCCAGTGGGTGCTCGCTTTGGGTCTCACACGACGCCAAAAGCCACCAGAAGGCCGCGGCTCTGTCTACTCTGTCTGCATACATTTATTTGCATTTATTGGGATATTTTGGAATATTTTGGGATATTTTTGGAGGGTGCTCGCTTTGGGTCTCACACGACGCCAAGAGCCACCAGAAGGCCGCGGCTCTGTCGATGCGATCTGCAGATTTGACAGATTGATTTTTCATACTTACTTACTTACTGACAGATTGACGGCTCTATTACGGAACCAGTTGTTTATCCATGCACTCGTTCGTTCATGTGGGAGACAGACCGATCTATTTTTCAGAGCAGACAGACGATCTGCGTGCGAAAGAGAATTTTATTATCAATGGATGCATGGATGGTCCACCATGGATGGTATCTATGCATGACCTTCAGTTGGTTCGTATGCATGACCATCTACCACGATCAGATTGAGCACACGCGAATCTTCGTTCGACCAGAAATGGGCAGCTAAGGAGAGGAATGAAACGCTAAGACGGACCACAGAAGAGCGACGGGTCTGCCTGCAATCCCGAAGGCCGATTCACGTGAACAAACAGTCACGTGACTTTCTTTATCATCTTCTGGATGAGCGGGGCATTGATGCTCCAACCATGCATTTATTTATTTAATATATTTCTGTCCGTAAATACATGCATGCAATTTCTTTATCTTCCGCATCAGCGGGGGATCCTCCAACCAAAACGGAATCGACGGACGGAGACCATTCACTCCACAACCACGTCTTTGGTTTTACACATATGTGCATTAAAAACAACACACAGAGCGCATACGAATACTCCGTTTTAAGCGACCGACCCCTGTATGTGTTCCTTTTGTTTCTTTGGGACACGAACGAAATGTCTTTGAGGACGGTCTCGCTCTCCCCCTCCTCTTCCCACCCGCTCTCCGTGCGAACGGCCCTATAAAGTTCCACAATTCTCTGCAAGATGGGCCCCGGCTCCCCTCCAGGAAGGGCAGCTGCCCAGACCTGCGGACGCCCCACGGTGAGAGTCCCCGTCTTATCCAGCACCAGACCCTTCACTTTGGCACCCGACTCCAACGCGGTCCCGTCCTTGATCAGCACCGCCAACTCGGCAGCAATCCCGGATGCCACCATGATCGCAGTGGGTGTCGCCAGGCCCATCGCACAGGGACAGGCGATGGCCAGCACGGAGGCACCAAACTGGATCCAGAACATCAGTTTGGTCAGGAAAGGGTGGGGGTCTTCATAGAGGCCCCCTGTCCCCGTGTGAGGGCTCCCGTTGGGCAGGCTCTGGGGGTCTGCGGGACCCTCTCCGGGCATTTTCATTCCAATGCCCACATCGCCGCCTTGGAGCATCTGCTGTTGCACTGAAGACTCCGCCATATGGTGCTGGTGCTGCGATACAGACAGACAGACGGACAGACAGACAGGCAGACAGGCAGACGGACAGAGAGACAGACGGACAGACAGACAGGCAGACAGGCATTCATGCAGACAGACAGATAAACAGACAGACAGACAGACAGGCAGACAAAAAGGCAGTGATGCAGACACGTGTCCACACGTTATGCTGCATATGTGTCTGTGTGTGTGCACGGCTTTCGACTCATGCGTAGTTTCTGGTGTGCTTCTTGTTGGAAAAAGTGGTCCACGCTGCTTTCGCTTTTTGGTGTACCTGTGTACGTGCGTATTAAGTGCACTATCGGATTTGCTAACCATTCCCGGAATGTGTTTTGTCGGAGGGCTGACGAGGTTTGAGAAGATCAGAACGCCCCATACGGTCCACGTGATGACCGCAAGGGCCAACACACACGGAACAAAAATTCTGCAAAAAAAAAAAAGAAAGAGAGCAACAACTCTTAATTGTTGGTCACACCACATAAGTATATCAATAAACACACAACGAGGGGGAAACATTGGAAAAAGCAGATTAATCAATCGTCTTTGGGTGGTCAGGCAAGAGGCAAAATGAGTCCAAAAAGGCGAATTGACGTTCATCTAGTGCACCCACAAAGAACGAAGCCAAATAGGCCTGCAGGCATTCGTATATACGTATATACATGCATGCACAGCTCTCCATGCATGTCCCCCTCCCTCACCCAGCAATCTTGTCAGCGAATCTCTGGAGCTCCGGCTTCCCTGCCTGGGCCTTCTCGACCAACGAGACGATCTGGCCGAGAGTCGTGGCGGTGCCGACTCGCGTGACTCTGAGCACCATTGAACCCTGCAGTCAGTCAGTTTACTTTCATAGAGAATACAGAATACAGTTTTAATTTCTTCAGTATGCCGAATTCTGTATGAAAGTAAACGCATGCCGACTCGCGTGACTCTGAGCACCATTGAACCCTGCAGTCAGTCAGTTTACTTTCATACAGAATGTATGTATGAAAATAATTCTTTTTCAGTATGTATGAAAGTAAACGTATGCCGACTCGCGTGACTCTGAGCACCATTGAACCCTGCAGTCAGTCAGTCAATCAGGTTACTCGTTGGGAGGAGAGCGGAGGGGAGGCGAGAGGGCCAACGAAAGCTTGTTTTTCTTTTCGGTCCTTAGAGCAGTCTCTTTTCTTTTTGAAAACCCACAGTGAGTAATGGCCTGTCAATTTCTGTTGCACAGGCACGCGGTCGAACAATATCAACAACACACACTCTCACACACTCACAGAGAGGAGAAAGAGACGGAGACATGAATACGCTTGCAGACGATCAGTCACTCGTTGCCCCCTTTCCATACACAGGTGGACACACACACACACACACACACACACACACACACACAGAGAGAGAGAGAGAGAGAGAGAGAGACAGACAGACAGAGAGAGAGAGAGAGAGAGAAAGACAGACCTGAACGCAAGTAGAACCGCCGAGCACCTGCGACCCCTGCTCCTTTGGCACAAGTCGACTCTCACCGCTCACCTGCAGGCGGGCAGATACAATGGATGTCATGCACTTTCATTTCTCGTTCTTTCTTTCTTTCTTTCTTTCTTTCTTTCTTTCCTTCCTTCCTTCCTTTCTTTCTTTCTTCCTTCCTTCCTTCCTTTTTTTCTTTCTCTCTCTGCGTGCTTGAATGAATTGAGTTAGCTTTTCTTCCCAATTCCCACCTCCATCCATCTCGAGATCCCCCTTAAATCTGAGACGTCTGCCTCGAAGGAAGGATCCTGCCACTCCCTCCCACGCGGATAGGGACAGAAGAACAACACTACAAACAAACAAACCAGGAACGCTTTGTGACCCCGCACGCATGCAGACCGGCAGAGAGAATGACTGCCTGACTGACTGACCAGGGACTCGTCGCACTCGCACACCCCGCCGTTCATCTTCACCCCGTCCACAGGCACGAGGGCTCCTGGAAGGACTTTCAGGAGGTCTCCAACCTGATTAGTGCAACACAGACAGACAGACAGACAGACAGACAGACAGATAGACAGACAGACAGACAGACAGACGGACAGACAGACAGACAGACAGACAGACAGACAGACGTTGAAGTAGAAAGAGAGACCAAAAGGAAGGAAGGAAGGAAGAAAGGAAGGATTTGATAGAACAGAGTCCTCTGAGAAAAACATTAGCACAGATACAAAGAAAAAAGTATGGAAGCAACTTAGCGGAAGACCTGTAGCAAATGGTTCCTTCAGGCCGCTCCCTACCTCGACGACAGCAGAAAAGAAGGAGAAGCAGAGGGCTTATCCCATGCCCATTCAGCACAAGAAGCAATGATCCGGCTTTGAAACCTTCACTGCCGCATTCCTCAAGTGTTCATGTCCAGACAAAGGCCTGCATGTAAAGCTGCTAGATGCCATGCCCACGCATCGCTCTATTTTTTCTTGAAGTCTGTGTGGCAGGGAAACAAAGCGGACCTGCAGGAGGTCGATGGGGGTCTCGATTTCCTCCAACGCGGCTGCTGCGAGGGTTGCCTCAATGCCTCCCCCTGCCCCTCCCCCTCCCTCCCCTTCTGAGGAAGCGGACAATGACACAACAGAGCGAGGCGAACCCTCTATCTGCCGTCCCCCTCCCGTCCTGCTGGAGGAGTTTCGGTTGCTTCTGTTGGTTTTCGTGTTGGCCCGCGATAACGACATGGAGTGGGTGAGTGTGTGGGAGGGCGTGGTCGCAAAGGACAAAGAAGAGGAGAGAGCGGAGGGAACCAGGAGCGTGGCGTTGGAAGGCCGCAATGCTGCGAGGCGGTCGAGGGCCCTCATCGTTCTTCTGCGGGCTCTCCCTTCCAGGAGGCGACCCAAGAGGACAACGGTGATCAGCACAGCCGCGGTGTCAAAGAAATGAGGGAGGTCCACAAAGCCCGTCTCACCGTGAGAGCTCTCGCTTGTCATCAGCGCCCTTTCGACGAAGGAGTACACGAGCACCAGCACAGAGTAGAGGTAGAGAGTGTTGGTGGCCAGGGAGACAAGGACGTCCATATTAGCGGTGCAGTGCCGGAGCTTTTTCACCGCCTGTCTATGAATCGGTCCTCCGAAGAGATACTGAACGGGGGTGGCCAGGGCAGCCATCAGAAATGCACAGGAAGAAATGCCGGGGAGGACCTCGCGCCTGAAGACGCACACGCACGGACAAGAATGAGATCCGGCACTGGGTTGGTTTAATTCACTCACAAGGAAGGATTTGGGTGTACTGCATGTCTGTACATCATGTGTATGAAAGGAAACAAGGTGATTGGCGGGTGAGATGAAGGAGGAGCATCATGACCAGTTGTGAAATTACAGGACGAATAGGAGGCGGCACAGACAAGACAGCCAGACGCACAAACCAACCAACCAACCACAAAACCAACAAACAAACAAAGGAAAGCCACACACACTCCCCGCCCACACACCCACCGACCTGAGCCAAGTCGGGAGGCTCTTGTGGCCCACCAGCATCGACAGGGACATCACCGTGCAGGCAAGCGGCAGGCTGCAATCATTCAAACCCATGAGGATGGATACACAAGTCTTGCACTGCAGACTGCCATCATGCGTACAGAAACAAGTATTTGTATCGCGATGGAAAGAGAGGCGACCAAAAGATGCACAAAATGATCCAGAGAAGGGGAGAGGAAAATGCAGAGAAACATAGCTCCTCTTCCCCCTTAGCATTCATTTTCTTCCCTTTTCTTTTCAGTTGAATCCTCGCCGGACCTGACCGCCCTCCCACGTACCTGTAGAGGAATCTCAGCTGAGTGCTTCTCAGTTCCTCTGCTTCCCTTTCCTCCCTCTGGTTCACGTTGCCGCCAGACGAATCAAAGGAGCAAGTGAAACCGCCAGATGCCTGGAGGTGCCGAAGAAGCTGACGGGCCCCGACTACAGAAGGCCGGTAGGAAATTTTGACCGCCAGAGGAGGGAGGTTTACGCTGGTGTCGCCGCCTGCCAGCGCAACGACGCGGTTCTGCCCCCGACGAAATCCCAACAAAGAGAGAGAGGAGCGGGTTCCGCTGGAGTCCGCTCCTGAGCCCTTCGAATCCCTTTTTAGACGCGTCGAGCTCACCACGCCATCTGTCTGCACAGGTACACGCGAAAGACTCCATCTGTGTGTCTGCTTCGGTGAGACGTCTCTCTCTCTCTCTCTCTCTCTCTCTCTCTCTCGATTCTTGACACATGCAAGCATGCTTACATACACGCAGCAGATGCAGGCAGGAAGAGAGGAAGATAAGAATCAAGCATGTTTTCTACATCTCGGCAAGCGAGGGCTCTTGTCAATATGCTCGAGGCATACAGACAGGGGCATGAGAGAAAGAAAGAAAGAAAGAAAGAAAGAAAAAAAGAAAGAAAGAAAGAAAGAAAGAAAGAAGAGAAGGAAAGAAAAAGAGGAAATACAATCAAGACGAACAGGAAGCAGCAGAGCAACAGAAAGGCAAGATAAGAGAAATTGACCTCATCAAGAAATCTCCGGAGTCGTTTCCACGCACTGTCGGCCCCCTCCCGTCGAGGCACCTGGACCTGTTCGTTTTTTGGAGTATTTAATTTATTTCAATGCACAGGCTGTTTGTTCGGCTGCTGCTGTTTTTGGGAAGGAGGGCAGGCAGGGAAGAAGAGAACAGGCAGACAAGGCAGACAGGATTCAAAAGAAGGAAAACACACACACACACACACACACACACACACAAGCGTGTGTGTGTAAATAGAGGTCTTTCTCTCTGTCTCTCTCTCTCCATCTTGCCTATATGCACTTTCCTCTCCGACGAGGATCTTTTCACAAAGGAGAGAGTCACCAACAGTCCTTGTTGCCCTCACACATTTTTCCTTCCATCTTCTCTTCATGGTCCTCTTTCGATCCCTCCCCTGCCCCCCCTCACCTGAACAGAGAGCACACAGCTGGCGGTGCTTGCAGGCCCCTCCCGTTTGTTCGACCTCTCACCGACCACAGCTGCCCCCCCCCCGAGGTCTTCCACCAGGTCCACCACCACCTGGGGGGACGCCAGCTGCCTGTCGAAGGTCAGACACAAGAGCTGCGCGCAGGCAGGCAGGCAGGTAGTCAGGAAAAATGAGAAAAACAAAGAATAATCCAAAGCGCAAGATAGGCAGCACAAAGGATTGGGTGAAAGAATGAAGTAATGAATTCATACAAAGCGAAACAAAGCAAAGCGCGGGATCGAATCAACGAAAGCAGTGCGCGGAAAAATAAAACAAGACGAAAAGAAAAAGAATGAAGAGGGAAGGTAAAGGCCTGCATGCATCAAGGAAGAAAGTGAGGAAGGAAGGAAGGAAGGAAGGAAGAAAGCCGACCCTGAAAAAGAGCCAAGCAGCGTCATAGAACGAAACAGGAGAAGTGTTGATTCATTCGCCCAAGACAAGCCGTAAAGACAAGTCGAAAACGCCTGAGCGTAAAGGAAGAGAGATGGAAGAGCAACCCGAGCACGGACATACAGACCTACCTGGAACGCTGGAAAGACGGCGACTGCGACGACGCCCCTTGTTTCCACAAGCGCAACTTCCAGAGAGCCCAGGGCGTCTGGACTTAGACCTGAACTCATCCACCCATCCATGCACGAATTCGTTTTATCTCTCTCCCTCTTTTCTCTCTCTTTCTCTCTCCATACCTCTCTCTGTCTGCCTCTTTCTCACTCTCTCTCACACACACAGACGGAAATGGGGTGGACGAGACAGTTGATGAAATCGCAACGAGTCACTGAAGAATCACGGAAGGAAGGGAGCACTTTTTTCAAAAGAGTTCATCAAAGCACGGTCTTGCTCTCTTCCCGCGCAAGGGCGGTGCACAAAAGCAAGGCGGTCGTCTTCAACTTCGCCTCTCATGCAGTCACGCCTTCCTTCCCTCTCTTGTATTTGATGCGGGAAGGGAAGGGAAGGAAAGGGAAGGGGAGGCGGGGCGAAAGACGCAAAAGATACAAGGAGGGCCGGTTGCACTTTGTATTTTTCGTTCACAAAGAATCAGTAATCAAGGAAAAAGAAGCCGAAGAAGCTAACTGAAAAAGCAAGTCAATCATTGCACATTCCCTCCACCCCTTCTTTCTCCTGTCGATCCCTCTCTGTGTCTCAGCGCGGTCTCCTGCCCCTCCGCGAAAGCATTCGTTCATTTCCACACAGAATTCTTTTTGTATGCATATTTTTGTATTTTGAATGGTCTCCTGCCCCTCCGTGAAAAAAATGAATGCCGAGAAGGCTAGAGGAGAGCAGCGAAACAAACTGACTGATAAAAGTGACACATCAAAGGAGGAAGGAAAGGAGAGCAGCGAAACAAACTGACTGACAAAAGTGACACATCAAAGGAGGAAGGAAAGGAGAGCAGCGAAACAAACTGAAAAACAAAAGTGACACATCAAAGGAGGAAGGAAAGGAGAGAAACGAAACAAACTGACTGATAAAAGTGACACATCAAAGGAGGAAGGAAAGGAGAGCAGCGACACAAACTGACTGATAAAAGTGACACATCAAAGGAGGAAGGAAAGGAGAGCAGCGAAACAAACTGACTGATAAAAGTGACACATCGAAGGAGGAAAGAAAGGAAGGAATCCCACCTTCTATTCGGATTTCTGCATCGATAAGATGTCCTCGCGTGTCGTCTTCCGCTTCTCCCTCATCCTTCCCTTCATCTTCGTCCTCTAAATTCCACTTCAGATTCCCCCCCCCTCTCTTTCCTTTCCCTTCCGCGGCCTCTTCCCTTCTCTTTTCTTTCCCCTCACCTACAGATCCCACCTTCACATTCTTCCCCC
>JAHBMJ010005412.1:376-54340 GCA_018398765.1 Chromera velia | reverse complement strand
GCCTCTCTGCTGTTCAGAAGGGCGACCCAGAGCTTTCGGTTCCCCCCCTCCCCTCTCCTCCAAGACAGAGGCTCCAAACCCGACGGCCTCCACCCTGTCCACTAAATTCTCAGAAGAGCACGGAGGGGCAGAGAAGGTCACGGAGGCCTTCGCAGTCACCAGGTTGACCTCAGATGAGACCACACCCGAGACGCCGCTCAGGGCCTTTTCGACTGTTGACGCACACGCCCCACAAGTCATTCCTGCACGCTCACATGAATTGAGGGGGGGGGGTCATCACGGCTCAAAGGAACTGACGATGAACGAGCATGGACACACAAAGCACTCAGGAGAACCGTGAACAACAGAGAAATGTAAGCGCCAAAACAAGGCAACGCTGCGGTACGCCCTCTGTCGCACCTTTCGAATGAATGGCATAAAGAATGAAAATGTGGGCCCAATACACGAATGGGAGAACTAACTGACCGCCATCACATGTGAGGGAAGGCATTTACTTTCAGTCAAGCCAGAAAGAAGGAAACGCTTTCCGTTCTTTTCTTTCTTTCGCCCATTTCCCGTCACGCAGCCGAAAAGCTCAATAGACTGCTCCTCAATGGACACTTCTTTTCTCTCTACGGCATGCTTGTGTCGTTAAGAAAAAAAACAGAGGCGGGAGATCCGAAAAGGAAAACATCACTGCCTGTCCTGACATGCGAACCATAGACCCCCTATCCGAGTGTATGTATGAGAAGGATGATCCGATGGAAACAAACCTTCGATCTCCAGTTCCGCAATACGAATGCGTACTCCAACGGCCCCACAATGGCTTTTCCTACCCCCTCCGAACCCCCTTTCTGCCCCCCCCGTGTCTGGCAGAGGTCCGTCTCCGTCTCCATCTACCCCTTCCGTCTCTTCATCTTCTTCCTCTTCAGGGTCCCCCCCTCCTGCTGCTTTACGGCATTCCTCTATTTCCGCATCGAACCCGACCGCCTCCACTGCATCGACCAGCTTCTCTTCCGAAGTCTGCGTTGATACAGACACACAGAGACATAGACAAACTCATATACAAATCCTTATACGAAATGACACAATGATGTGAAATGATGTGGACCCACTCGCACACGGATAGAATCGGCCGGCTTCTCTTCAAGAGACACAAAGACAGAATCACTGCAGCGTAAATACCTTCCACACACAACATGCAGAGGAACGGGGAGACCGCCCTCTTTGTGCACAGGGGCGCTGTCTGTCTCGTTCAGGCACCACAGCACAAACAAACTGAGGAGAATCTCTCCCTCCTCCCTGTTCTCAACTCAACTCCATCACCTGTCTGCAAGATGCACTCACCTGTCACAGAAATAGCAGGAAATACGGGCGGTCCATCTATCTGTCTATCCATCCATCTACCTTCCAAACAACGGACTTCTAGGCTGACTGACTGAGTGACTGACTGACCTTTTTCGGATCAAACTTGACAGTCGCCAATTCCGTGACCAGGTTGACGGTTGCACTCTCCACTCCTTGCAAGGAGTTCAACTGACGCTCTACAGTGCTCGAACACGAGCCGCAAGTCATGCCTGCAAGCAGGAAAGAAGAAGAATTTAAGCAGACGGGCATGAAGGCAAAAACCCAACGAAGAAAGAAACCCATGCAGCCACAGTCTCCATCCCAGACCAGATTGCCTCCACCGACCTCCGATTCGCACATCGGCGATCATCGTTGCTAAAATGAACACAGAGACTGTCGACAAGGGTGTCTGCTTCTACTTCTTTCGGACTCCCCTCCCTCCATACATTACAGATAGATGAAGTCTGAATTAAGATTCGGGGGCCCCACTCGACCGACCGACTATTCGCGCACACAGACTAGCTCCCACACTGCAGCGCAGACTGAATCCTTTCTTCGGGGAGCTCAGTGAGACCACAAGGCTGCAAATGGAAGGCAGAAATCCAAGCACTTTACGCAGGATGAGCTTCAGCCGGGGCTATATATAAGTTCACATGCCTCTCACTGAAGATCGATTCATGCATGCAATGACCGGGCCTGATCCCGGCCTGTAACAAATTAATTAATGCATGGGGGTTGCGACCGGAGTAAGTGCCCCCGAGTGCCTGGAGAGCTCCGTGCGAACATGCATAGTAACATGCACTCCATGCATGTCAAGCTATACTGCGACAGCAAGACTCGAAGCAACGCACTCGAAGTAGTCCTCTTTGCAGAGGTACGACAATGCGCGACACTGAGAAGCCTCATGGAGGCTGAGGGATGACGTAGCTACGGCAGATCTGGATATGCGCGTTGGTGATCTCGGTTTCAGTTTCCATTTGCGCCAGTAGAGTCAGCAGATCCCATGTGTATATCCTGCATGGCCGTTGAATCACGGGTGTTGCACTGAGGCTCTTTCAACGAAGCTCTTGCGCCAGACAGCAAATCTTCCCAACGAGAGGTGAGTCGGGGTCTCCTGATCTACTGCTTTCTTTTCTCTCTCAGACTCCTTCGCGCAAACTCGTGGAAGGAAGCATCTCCCAACCCGATCATACTTACGTGCAACTCTCATCGATTCGCTCGCTCAGTCTGCGTGCCTTCCTCGATCCTGCCTCCGCGTCTGCCTGCCTGCCTGCCTGCCTGTGTGCCCTTGAATCTGATGTCACCTCTTCTCACCTGGCCTGTTCCTTCTTATGAACGGACCTTCTCGGGAGACACTGAGCCGAACAGTTGATAGACGAAAGGAAAGGCAGACTCGCCGACCGAACAAACTAAAGAGCGGCTGTCTTCGATCTCTTCCTGTGTTCCTTCCTGCAGTGCGCCTGTCGGATAGGAAGGATGAGTGACGCTCTGGGGGCGGATGGGGGTTCCTTGGGAGAGGCTGATGAGGGAGAGAGAGGCGCGCCCCCCTCCCCCTCAGACAACGGCCATCGTCCGACCAGCCCCTTATCGGAGGGGGACAAGGGGGAGGTTCCAGAGAAGCGCAAGGGAGTCGTGACGATCATAGCAGACTCACCCAAGAACACAGGGATGATTCCTCGGAGGGCGAAACCGAATCCCACTCTAGAGCGTCTCGTAGGAGAAGAATTGGAAAAGAGCCGCTTCGTGCTGGATGCGGTTGTCGACAGACGGGACGTTTTTCTTACCGTCAATTCAGACCCCAAGTCCCAGAAGAAGGACCAGGACCTATACCTCACATACAAACTCCTTCCCCTTCTGAATAGAGGCCTAGCTGCCCTCCACGTCCACCTGGACAGAGCAGTGAAGGACCCTTCAGTTCTTCTGGAGGAGAACGGGGGAAACGGCAACAACGAAGAGACGCCAACTCCCAGGCTGGAGATGGAGCAACCAATCGAATCGATGGACCCCGACCAGCTCGCCGCAAAGATCGCGGAGGAGGCAGACGCACCTCACAACAAACCCTTCAACCCCCTCACGTGGCTTGCCCAGTACTTGATGAGGAACCACCCCGAGAAATGCACTCCGGAGAAACCTCTGGAAGCCAAAAGGGATCGAATCTTCTTCTCAGAACTCAAACATTTCGTCGAAAATGAGGTCAGAGTGTGGGAGCGCGGTGCGTGTGTGTGGGTGTGTGGGTGAGCGAGAGTGAGATGAATGATCGAGGTCTGAGCGCCGAAAGTTCTTTTCGACTCCAACTCTCCGTCTCTCTCTCTCTCTCTCTCTCTCCCTCTGTGTGTGTGTGTGTGTGTGTGCGTGTGTCTCTCTCTTGATGAGGCGATCAGACATGAGAAGAGGAAAGGAAGGGAAAGGAGAAGAGGAGAGCACGAGCGAGGGGGGATTCGAAAGGAGAGATCAAAGTCACTCACTGGTTGCAGTCCTTCTCTCTTTTGCAGTCCTTCTTTCCTTTTGCCCTTTTTCGTTTTTCTTGTTTCTGTCTTTTTTCCTTTCTTTCTTTCTTCCTTCTGACGGATGGAATTTGGGGAAAAGTTGTCAGAAGTACAAATCGCTTGTGCACCTGCATGTGAACTCACCAGTCGCTCACTTACTCACGCACTTCCCCCCCCTTCCTCCTATTCAATTCCTCCGTCCTCCCTCATGCAGCCACCCACCCCTCATTCCTTCCCACATGATCATTCGAGAAAACATACAAACAAACAAACAAACGCCTTGTCTGTCTGTTTGCCTGTTTGCCCCTTTTTCCTTTTTTGTCTTGAGTGGATCGAAGCAGCAGAGGACTAACGTGTGAATCCAGTGATCACGTGAAAGTCTGTCGGGAGGTGGAGAGGCAAGGGGCGCTTAACTCTCACCTTTCTCTTGTCTTTCTTTCTTTCTTTCTTTCTTTCTTTCTTTTTTTCTTTCTTTCTTTCTTTCTTTCTTTCTTTTTGTCTGTTATGTATCGATACATGAAGAAAAGAAGGGACAGAAAGGAAGAAAACTAAAACCTGTCTGTCTGCAGAAGGGAATACGGGAGGGTTTGCGGCGTTCCCTCTTCGGAGACCTCCGGGAACCTTTCGAGGCCGCTCAGAGACGTTGTCCAGAGGGGAGACTGACGGTGGGTGCGTGGGTGTATTTGGTCACTCACTCTGCAGAGAGAACTGCTGGGTGTAATTGCTTTGCGTCTTTCAACAGAAGAGAACAGAAGAGAAAACAAGTCTTGACAAGAACGAAGTCTCCAGATAAAGAGAGAGCTCTCTGCTTCGAAGGATTGGGGGAAGGGGGGTAGGCAAAAAAACCAAAAAAAAAAGGCGGGTAGGCATTCCGGCCGAGGAAAGGAAGGTGGAAGAACGAAGGCAGGAGGGAGGGAGGGAGGGAGAGAGGGAGAGAAAGAAAAAGATCGTGTCGCTCCCTTCTCCCTTCCTTGCTTCTCCCTTTGCTCGCATGCATTCTGCAGACCTTCTTTCCTGTTTGTCTCTCTGTTGCCTACCATGAGACAATCACATCATCACAGCATTCATTCGACCCACCCATCCTTCTCTTCTCTTCTGGTCTTTTTCTTTTCAAACGTTTGTCTTTCCTTCTTTTTCTCTCCTCCTTTCTGTCTGTCTGTCATGAAGGAAAGAAGGGACCAGAAGAAACATATAGTCTGTCTGAAGAGAAGGGAAAGAAACCGGATAGTCTGTCTGTCTGATGTGGCTGTCAGGTGGCCGCCCTCCCCCTGTTCGTTGACTGTCTGGACTCTCACTGGAACCTCCGAGGGGAACTCCGGAACGCGATCCCGGCCTCAGAGTACTCGCGGGCGATTGGGGACGGGGTGGGGGGGGCGGCAGAGCGACTGGAAGTCGAGAGAGGATCGGGTGTGGAGAGGGAGGAACTGGCCGAGGCCCTGAGGGAGAGGAGCGGGAGGAACGCGGCCATGACCCTGGAGGACACGAAACTCTGGTGGGAAAACATGCTCAGAAGGAGTGAATTTGGTCAGTAGAAGAATATAATAGGAAGAGTGAATGTGGTCAGTAGAAAAAATTACCGCGGCCGGAACAGTGAGTGATTTCGATCAGTGGGATACTACTGCGCTGAGGATCCCGGAATGACGCTCTCTCTGGCTGGGCCCTCTTTTTTGTGCATGTGAGCGTGTGCGTGCGTCGGCTTAAGTGTGAGCGTACACCAATCAGCAACCAACGGTTATGAGGGAGGGAGATTTTCTGTTATCATGAACGCAACAAAGGAAGAAAGGAAGGAAGCAAGCAAGAAAAAACAAAAAAGGAAATTCGAAAAGAATTCACGAGAGAAGAGAAAGAAAGAAAGAATAAAGGAATTTCTCCTGCTCTTCCCCTTCAGACTTTCAAAAGCCTGCTTCCTTGCAAGGCTCCAAGTTGCTTGCCTGGATCATGTATGCCCCCCCCCCCCCCNCCCCCCCCCCCCTGCAGAGATGATTCCTTACGAGCGCTTGAGAGAGGCCCTGGAAGAGAAAGAGGTGAGAGAGAGGGGGAGGGAGGAAGGGAGGTCTTTAGTTGTCTAGTCCCTTTATTTGGTTGTTGGACTTTTTGTTTTTGTCTCCAGGTCTTTGTGGGTGGGTGCTTGGGTCTTCTCCAGCACGCCCGCTTGATCTGCGGGCGAAAGGATTTCTTTCAGTTTGATTCCCTCCCGCCTGCGCGCTTGTGCATTTGGAAGAGTACAAAACAAGATGCATGTTTATCATTCATCTTTTGAGTTCTCTTTTTCTCTCTCTCTCTCTACTCTTCTTCTTCCTCCTCGTCTTCTTCGTTTTGGGCGGACGAAACAGTGACTTTCAAGGTGAGTGACTGCGTGAGTGAGTGGATGATTATGCAGAAAGGCATCGCAAACGTTCGGAGCGTCCGGAAGGAAAGCTTTGAGGAAAGGAGACGATTGGCGGTGGGTTTCTTCGTTTTTTATCGGTAGTTTGCTTTCTCGCGGTTTTTCGTTTGCATACTCCTGAGGAGGACAGGGGGGTGGGGGAGAAAAGAGAAGAGGAGAGGAGAGGAGAGGAGAAAAGCGTTCAGATTCATTTATTGTTTTGGCTCGATCGCCTTCTTGTCACTCACTGGCTCCTCACTTCTCTCTCTCTCTCTCTCTCCTGCTCCGACGGAGGATCTTCATGGCTTCATGGCCCTCCGCTCTCTCCTCTCCTCTCCTCTCCTCTCTGCCTTTCTTTCCTTTTGTTCTTCTTGATTGGGAGAGAAGTGAAGACATGCACGGATGTTTCTTTCTTTGTTGGACTTTCTTTCTTTGTTGGACTTTCTTTCTTTCTTTCTTTCTTTCTCGCTTTTCGTCTCCTGTAGTCGGTCCTTCAATCTCTTTTCAGTGAATTCTTCCTTCCTTCCTTCCTTCCTTCCTTCCTTTTTCCTTCCTTCCTTCCTTCCTTCCTTCCTTTTTCCTTCCTTCCTTCCTTCCTTCCTTCCTTCTTCCCTTCCTTCCTCCCTTCCTTCCTTCCTTCCTTCCTTCCTTTCTTCCTTCCTTCCTTCCACTTTCTTTCATTTCAGGGTTTTTAAAGTCTTAATTGTGTTGCGTATTTGTCTTTAATTGTCTCTGTTGAAGTCGGGGTGTTTCTGTTTCGTCCTTCTTTCGCTCGTGTCAAGGAGGGGAAAGAAAAGCAGCCAGAATGATTTAAAACTGAATGCAAAAGTGAGTTTCTGGTGAAGTGAATTAAGGAACAAACAAGTGGAATTCAGGAATCATGCGAATGAAATTTTTGCAGGAGGAGGCGGCGATCGTTGCAGAACAACAAGCAAGCAGAGTTGCATTCGCCGAGGCTTGCAATGCGTCAGTCAGTCAGTCAGTCAGTCAGTCAGTCTGCCTGTGCAAAAGCCGGTGGGCCTGTCGAACTGCACGTGAAACGACCGGCTTTTTTTTTCTTCTTCTTCTTCTTCTGTCCGATACTGCCACGACAAGGCGTGCATACATGCACATAGAACACCTGAATGTGTGAATTGGTGAGAAGGACTCAAAGTGAGGAAGTGAAAGAGTGAGTGAGGGAGTCTCCTGCAGTATGACATTGGACTTATCAGACCTGCCGCTCTGCATGTTTTTTTTTTCTTTTCCTTTTTGCTTGTCAATCAATTGCACAGGTGGGCGGGAGGGTGGGTGCGCTCATTTGATCGTTTCCGGTGAAGGCGCGTGAACGAACGCAGAGCTGTTTGAGACTCCAAACCCCTCGGCTGTTCTGTTTCTCTCTGTTTGTTCGTTTTTTCTGTTTGTTTGTCAGGTTGCATTCAAGTGAATGAGGGAGGATCTGAAGTGTGTGTAGCTCCGTGTCTGTGTCTGTGGGTGCGTGCACATGCATCCGCGTGTCTGCCTGCCTGAATGAATAAATGAATGAATGAATGAATGACTGCAGAGCTGTGGAGGACCCACAACTGCAGAAAGTCCTCGCGGGAGAGAGACGGCTTGGGGGGAGTGGAGACGAGACGCAACCTGGGTGGGTGGGTGGGTGGGTGGATTGGGCATGCATGGGTGCTTTCGTCTTGACGATTTGTTTTTTTGTTTGTGTCTCTGCCTCTCTGCGTGTCCTGGCGTGCATTCAGAAGCGTTGAAGTGTGTTTTTTCATGCAAAAATCGATGTGTAAACATTGATATCTGTCTGTCTTTCCCAATCTGATCTGCCTGTCTTTCTCCATCTGTCTTTCGCTCTCTCTCTCTCTCACTCGATTTCTGTCTGCCTATCTGCCTGCGTGTCTATGTGTGTGTGTGTGTGGGTGGGTGTGTCTATCTGTCTGTATATCGTCTCTCTGTCTCTGTCTCAGCCTCTCTCTCACACACAGACACACACACTCTTTTTTTTTGCTCTCCCCCGACCTGCAAAGGGTGTAGGTGCATGCGTGTACTTACATGTCTGCTTGCCTGCCTGCATGTGCACATGATCTGACTGCATGCTGCAGAGCCCTTCCCTCTGTGTCGGGAGAGGGGGTCCGTGTGCTCCGTGTGCTCCTGTCCCTCAGAGGGTTCCCTCCCAACCTCCCGGCAGAGGGGGATGACGTCAGTCAGTCAGTCAGTCAGTCAGTCTCTCTCTCTCTCTTTCTGTTTCTCTCGTTCACTCTCTCTCATGCTGTTGGTGTTTTTGTTCTCTTCCGTCACAGCGGACGGAAAGGAACAAAAGAAGGGAGGAAGGAAGGAATACATGCCTTTGGATGAGATGAGATTGTTCGACGTGAGCTTTCGTTACCCTCTGCATACATGGGGCTGGAGAGCAAGAACGCCGAATCACTGCATACAAATGATGTGAAGGGAAAGAATGTGGAAGAGCACATGAGGGGATAGAGAGGTCGTTCGTTTGGTTGGCTTCCAGCTTTTTCTCTTGCACATGTTCCGAAACATCGAAGATGAAAAAGAAGAACAATACGGGAGGGATCAGGTAGCCCGGACCAGCAGATGATGGATGGATGGAGGGAGGGAGGGATGAATCTGCCAATGCACCCCCCCGTGCCTGCCTGCCTGCCTGCCTGTTCGCACGCCGGCCTGCAGGAGGAACTCTGGAACGACCGCGACTTTGAGGCCGTCCTCGGCTTCCAGGAGGCGCATGGTGTGTGTGTGTGTGTGTGTGTGTGTGTGTGTGTCGTTGGTTCTTTCTTTTTCTCCGTCAAGCTTTCTGTTGCGTACCGGAGTGTCCCCTGTAGAAAGGAGTCGAGACCGAAAGGCTTCGGGTGCAGAAAAGTGGAAAGAGGGGAATCTTCTCTTCTATTTTCTTCCACCACTTCCTCCTCACTCCTTTTCTCTGCTCTGCTATTTTCTCATACAGGAGTAGTTTATCTTCGAGGGAAAGGGGAAAGCGGAGACGACATTTGGGAAGAGTGTTTCATACATTTGAGAAGAGTGTTTGTTTCATTTTTGGTTGGCTTCCTGGTTGACGTTCATTCTGTGCCTCTCTTCGTTTCTCCAGTTGATCCATTCATTTCCTTCTTTTTTGTTTGTTTGTGTTAATTCTGTCTGCTTGCAGGACTCCAAAGGACCGGGGTGGTTGACGGAGATTTGCTCAAACGGTTGATGGATGCAGGTGAGCCCCCTCGGGGGGGAGGGTCGTTAAATTCTGTGCTGCCAATGCAATCGAAAAGACAAAAGAGAACAGGGGAGAGACTGTGAAAAAGAAAGAAAGAGACAAAACTAGAACCAACGCTTATTCATTTGTTTTTTTACTTTCGTCCTCCGTCTGGGTTCCCTTACCCACTCCTCACGTGTTGTCTACCCGATCTTGTAGAAACCGCTGGCTTGCTGCTTTCCTCCCGTCCTTCTCTCCCCGCGCTTGTCTCCCCGGGCCCTTTTATGTTTGTGTATCCAACTATCTGCTGGTGTATGTGCGCATTTGTGGTTGTGTGTGTGCAGTGCGCTTTGAGAGAGAGCTGCAAGCTTTTGCGAAAAGGGCCGCAGAGTTGATGTTGACTGCACCTGAATAGTGAAAACGAGCTTAAATGTTTGGGCATAAAAACAGAGAAAAAAAAACTTATTTCAATGTCAGTGGACGTCCTATTTATACCCGTTTGTGAAAGTGTAATCGACTATTAAGCCTGGAAAGATTAAGTAATTTGTTTTAAAATCATGGGCGAAAAAATAGAAAAAAGATAAACCTATAGTGACAAACATTTCTAGCAAACATCATTCATGATATAAATTCTCAGGCCTCTAGACCGATCAATAATAATAATGATGATAATGATTTTACTAGTAATCTCACTATATTAAATTTAAATTTAGGCAATTTCACACTTCATATCCAGACGATTACTCAGCTTAGAGCCAGCTGCCTCCAAACTGTTTTCTATTCATGACTAGATTCATGATCGGACTCGATAGAGCTCAAATGTACTCAAATGTAACACGTTAAAAAGTAGCATTCAATTCCCGCTTCTAACCTTTTCTAGAACTGTTTTAGTCTTACGCAATAAAGAACTTAATAAAAGGCTGGCGATCTGATATTCTGATATATTCTGCAGCTGTCGAGCGATGTGCTGTCCAGCGTGCTGCTGCATGCTGAGCCAGTGAGCTACAGTGAGCAATGCTCTGAGTATGCAGTTTTCATTCTAGCTTCTTTGTCATTCTTCTTGCCTGAATAGTGCCTGAACTGGTTTGACTGGAGATGTCTGTAATTGTCTGATCGAAGCTGTGGGCGTACAGACTCTATGCGGGATATGCAAATTGACATTGAAATTGTCTGCCAGCCACTCTCTGTCTGACTCTGGCGGCCTTCTTCCTAGTCTTCGTCTAGACTTCCACTGCACTGCAATTCCTTGGGCATTCCAATGCAGGTCGATCAGCCAGAGCGGCCAGAGAGGGAGGAGGCCAGCTGCCCCCCCTTGCAAAATTCCTGGAGGTTCTTCATCACCCCACTGTTCTCGTATTCCTTCGGAAGCTCCAACTGCCCCGAGACCCACTTGAACAGGTCTGGGTTCTCTTCGCTGAGGATCTGCTCGAATTCGTCCAGCTCCGTCTCCGAGAGAGACGACAAGCGCTCTTCTGCAAAGCGACCAATCACCACATCCAGCTCGAGCCAGCCCCTCTGCTTGCTCCTGTACAGCATCTGCTTGCGACGTGCCTCGAGAGGGGAGACGGGTGTCTCGGCTGGTCTGTCCTCCTCTTTTGCATGGGACTCTTGTGCAGAGCCACCCCCTGAGAACCAGCTCTTCACTTGGTCCCACATCGATGGACTCTTCTTCTCGGCAGAAGGGGAAGAGGACATGCAAGCAGACTGGACCCGCAAAGCAGACATTCGGGAAGTCGAACCCCCCCCAGTCGACGAATGGAGGGAGCGGAAGGTCCTCAGGAGGGCACCAGGATGAGGAAGGGAACGAAAGCTTCCTTCTGATGCGAAAACAAGGGACTGGGACAGACCATCTGCCCTGTGGGGGTGACTGCCACGCGCCCTCCCAAGGGGACGCCCTGCCACTCTACTCCCCAGAGACGAGGAAGAGGAAGAGGTCGCGGCTGCACGTGCCGCACAGCGAAGAACTGAGGAGGAATGCATCACCCACTTCAGTTTTGAATTCAGTGATGTAAGATTCTCTGTTTCCCCGTATTGGTCGGTCGATCAACAGAGGAAATGAGCAACAGAAACTGCGAGAGCTAGGAGACGGCTTGTTGAATCGGCTTCCAAATTCAACAAGAGGAAGAGAAACTCAGTTCACTGTCGGACGCAACAGAATTTCGTTCACTCCAAGGTTCTTCAGAAAACACCAAGGACAATCAACCGTCAGATACAATTCACGTCCCAAGTGATCTGACAAAGAAAAGTCATTCTATTCAGATATTCAGAGCATTTCAGAGCTTTTGCTGCACGCGTACGTAGCATGATACGCGTGACGGCCGGCATCGTGACGACACCACCGTGGAGCCGCGGTTGCGGGCCGCAACATGCCGCATGCAGTTGCATGCATGCTCCGCGCGTGCCGTGGCCCCCGAGCCACGGTATCTGTAGCCCAAACCGAAAGGAAAAAAGTAAAGGTGAGCCCCGCCCTCTGCACCGAATTTCGCACGCGCGCCACTTACATACTTCCTCACATTTCGGGTCGCAAACGCCTTACAGGACCGGACAGTAAAAATTTTGCGCATGCATGATTGAATTCAACCGCGGGCATCATTAATTGTCGCATCTTGTGACTCTTGTCTCAGACTGTCAGGCAATGATGATGGACTGTAGTGAGCAGATGAGGGAAATCTTGATCTTAATGGTGGACGTGGGCATGAGAGTGAGTGAATGAAAAGTGAGACCTGGATGAAAATACTACACTTCGAACGCCATCTCCGTGCATCTGAATCTGTCACTGAGCTGCCAGTTTTATATTGTTTGCGGACTAAGCAGATCTGGCCTTTGGTCAGGTCCCCACCTGTCCTGCTCCAAAGAAAGGTCAGTGGTCAACCTGGTCCCATCTTTGTGTTCTTTCTGTTTATCTGTCTCGATTCATAAAGCAAAAGAAGACAGTCAGAGACAGCTAGTCAGCTAACATGCGCATACGACTCTTTGCTGAGAGCTGCTGAACGTGGGCGCCTTCGGTTTTCCTCTAGCTCCCTTCACCCTCTTTGAGCGTGCCAGTATATACGATTTCCTGTCTGTACTAACATTGGGCTGTGAATCTTTGTGTGATTGAGTAATAAATGAGTAGGCCTGTTCGGTCTCTGTCCGTCTACATGTCTGTCTTAAAAAGTCCCCCTAAAATGCTGTACACGATACTCGTTTTGATGCACGGTGCCCCTGTAGACAAATTTTTCTGGTATTTGTGGTCCTGGATGCCAGTCTATGGCGTGGCTTTGTCTTCATATGCTCTGTCAGTCTTTCTCCATTCCATATTGTTCTGTGTCCCTATTTTTATATTGAAATTCGTCTCCTTTGAGTAACCGGGTGCACGTCGATTGAGTACAGGAGTGCTGAGAGGAGAATCACAAGGGCAAAAGACCGACTGACTGACTGACTGACTGACTGACTGACTGACTGACTAACTGACTGACTGACTTGACCCACTGATCTGATTCGACTAGCGGCGATAGACTATCATAGTTACTGATGTGTCTTGCTGTCTACAAAAAATTCCTCTCCCGTGGAATAGATATATGGCCTGTATGCCTGCCTGCCTGTCCACCTGCTTGTCTGCCTGCCCATTTAAAATTAATTGTCGAGAGAGAGAGAGAGAGAGAATGTGGGCAGCCTATGCTTCAAGGCTCTAGCAGGACTACATCCATAATATATTTCATTGTGTCAGCCTTTCTGCCTCATGTGTCTTTACGCGTACGTGAAAGCTTCCCCTGAAAGGCTCTGTAACAATCCCGCTCCACTCTACCGCAGGGTCTGTCTATAGTTGTCTCTCAGTATGTTTTTGCCTGCATATTTCTTTGTGCGACCACCAGGCAGTGCACTGAGATCTGCCTGCTTGAAATCAGACTCAAAACTCTTTAGGATATTCTGTTAATTCTCTGGGTTACTTGCCTGCTTTGGGATCACTGCCTCTTTTTTTATTACATAATTTTGAATGTTCTGTATATCAGTCTGTGAATGAAGTGAAAGGAACTTTGAAGGAAAGGGGACATTCCTTAGCACATCCTTATCTTATCTCCAGCTCTCTCTCTCTCTCTCTCTCCGTCCGTACGTGTGCAATGTGTACCTGTGTGTACTTGTCAGTCTGAATAATGTGCGTGCTTATGTATGCGTGCAATGTAGCAGTGAGAGTATGAACTTACTCACTCTCTTTCTCTTCGTCTTTGTCTTTCTCTTTCTCTTTCTTTCTCTCTCTCTCTCTCTCTCTCTCTCTCTCTCTCTCTCTAGCTTTCGCTCTTTCTGTCTTTCTCTCCCCCCTTCTCTCTCTGTCTCTCTCTCTCTCTCTCTCTCTCTCTCTCTCTGAATGTGTGTGTGTGTGTGTGTATGTATGTGTGTGAGGGAGCAGACAGGTGGCAATTTTTGGCAAACGAAGTTTTAGGCAGAGATAGAAAGCGAGAAAGAGAAAGAGGCAGATAGATATACAATTCTGGAAGAAAGAGATCGAGACCGACATATACACCCTCTTTTTTTTGCACTATAGAGTTAAGAGACTATCTCAAACAGAGAGATAAAAAGAGGGACAAAAGATGAGGAGTAACTATTATATGAGTGATATAGACAGTATTAAACACTGTTGGTTAAGTCCTTCCTCGTCAAATGTCTCTGGTGTATACCGTGCGTATCGAGCTTAATTGAGCTTCCACATTGACTAGCCGCTGTAAACATTGCGCTAACCAGATGTTCTAGTTTAAGCTCTCTAGAACTTAAAAATCAACTCACACACACAAGTTCTACATACAGAGAATCTATCAGACACACAAGAGCCTTCTCTATCGATCAAGAAAAACTCGGTCCTTCTAACAAGCTCAATCAATCTGTATTGTAAAGGCTGAGATACAAACATGCATGCCTTTATATTACAGTGTGTATTTAATGCTCTTAATTCTCTGTATTACTCTAAGGACCAAATCGAGCCTAGGTCCAAAGGTCCGTAACAACCACACCCCGCACAAGATTGTGCGTCCCACACAATTTATTGCTTCACTTCTCTCAATAACTCTGGTCTGCACCGGCGCTCCCAGCAGCCAAAGAAACCAAGCAACAAGCTACAGATCGCTGCCGACATGTGTGAAAAGATCGGGCGGGAAGGGCGTAGAAAAAGGAAAGAAAATGTTCGAATGCATGAACGAAGGATCGGATAGTTAGTCTTCACGTCCACGCAAAATCCTTTCTTTACTCCTTTCGAATTCATTCACTAACTCAGGCTCTCCCACTTCATCCTCTGGCAGCCACAAAAACGAACCATCATTGTAGACAACTCTATAATGCGTCTTTCCATCCTTCTCTCTACTCGACTTCACCTCAACTGCCCTCACTCTCTTTCCTTTCTTCTCTTCCTGCATCGACTCGGGAAGCGCTTCCCCTCTCTCTAGTTTCTTGTCTCTCGGCCACTTTTCTCCAAGGCCAAACTCGTCAATCATATCCGATGCGGACTCTGACGCCGCTCTCTTGCTTTTCTCTCTCTCTTCCTCTATTTCTCTCTCCTTCTCTCCTTCATCTCCTCTCTNTCTGACGAGACGGGCTCTACTCGCAGCATATGGGTCGGCTCATACCCATAGGTCAACTGAAATGGGGTCAATCCAGTCTCGGAATGCGGGGTCATCCGGTATGAGAAATTGAAGGGCTGCAAATACAGATCCCAATCAAGCTTGTTCTCTGCTCTCAACTGCTTTCCAATCCCTTGCTCCCACGTCTGATTGTATCTTTCTGTCAGTCCTGCGCACTGAGGGTGGTACCCTGCTGTTACCTTCCTCCTCACTCTCAAAATCTTCAATACCTCACTCACGATCTCTGCCAGGAAATTCGTTCCCCTATCTGAGAGGAGAACCTCAAAGAGACCATGCCTGCAGAAAATCTCATCGACCAGAATCTGTGCTACGATATGAGCGGGCAGCTCAGGGCGGGCAAACGTTTCTACATCCTTTCCAAAATGGTCTGTCACAACGAGCACAAATCTGTTCCCCCTCCTGCTCGTAGGAAAGGGCCCTGACACATCAATGCCGAGTATGTGCCAAGGACGGGGAGGCACAGACATAGTCTGGGGTGCTCTCTTTGCTTTTGGCTTGAGCCTCTCCCTGCATTCTCGGCAGGAAGCGACCCACTCCCTCGCGTCTGCTCTCAAACCTGGCTACCAGAAGTGCAGGAGAGTCTTCTCTGTCAGCCGATTTGCCCCTGGGTACCCCCCCAACTAGTGATCGTGATTCATCACCAAAACCGTCTTTCTGCACGCCTCAGGCACCACTAACTGTTCTTTCCTTTCTGTTCCTCTTCCTTCGTACCTGTACAACAAACCTCCTCTCTCTTCAAATGCACTTTCCTCCAACAGAATTTGCTTCGCCTTTTTTACCTCCCGAGGCAATACCCCCTTTGCAAAGTATTTGAAATGATCCTTCAACAAGGGGTCTTTCGGTAACTCCTCCCTCACACGGTCCAGAAAGCCCCTCTCCATCTGCAAAGGGGACACACCTGCCTGCACACCTGCCAGGGCGGCAGCCATACCAGATCAGATCTCCTTGCTACTGTCAGCAAGCTGATTACAGTGACGGCACAAAGGGACCCCGCTGTCTACGAAGACGGGAAGAGACGGGGGAGGCTGTGGCTGTCGTGAAACGGCGTCTGCATCCACATGTTTCTTTCCTTCTTGTGAATAAACGTCAACCTATACTCCTGCAACTCCAACGCCCAGTTGTGTACCCTTTTGTTCGCTACTTTACGGTCGGACATCGCTAAATTCGGTTTATGATCCGTGATCACATACGCTACCCCCCTAAACACGTAATGCCTCCACTGCTTGCAGCAGTAGACAGCCCCCAAGGCCTCCCTCTCGGTGGGGCTGTAATTTTTCTCTGCCGTACTCAACCCCCTACTGACATATACAATTACCACTTCCCTTCCCCTCTGCATCTGCGTGAACACGTCTCCCACAGACACTTCATATGCGTTCGGTTTCATCCTGAACGGCAGGCTCATGTCTGGGAAGCCAAGAATCGGAGGGGTCGTCAGCCTCTCTTTCAATTCCCCAAAAATTTCCTCTCTTTCTCCATTCCAAACAAACGGGACCGGTCTGCCTTGCTCATCTGCAGCCTGAGGAAGTAACATCTGAAAGAAAGGGAAGGAGAGACGAGCAAAACCTGCAATAAAATGACGGTAGTAGGAGCACAGATACAGAAAAGAGCGGAGCTCTTTCCTGTCTTGCGGTGGCTTCCACTGCAGAATCTTCCGGATGTTCTTTCTGCTCGGTCTCACCCCCTTCTCTGACACCGTATGTCCCAAATACTCCACCTCTGTTATAGCAATCTGTGCCTTCTCGAGTTTGAGCTTCAAATTTGCTTTCCTCACCAAACCCAAAACCTCCCTCAAGTCCTGGATGTGCTCATCATGAGATCGGCTGAAGACAATGATGTCGTCGACATAAACGAGAGCGAGGTCTCTGGACAGACCTGCAAGAATCAAATTCATGGCTCTCTAGAAAATAGAAGGGGCATTTACCAACCTAAAGGGCATCTTGGTGAATTCGTAAAGTCCGAACGGAGTGACGAAGGCGGTTTTCTCTGCGTGGTCGGGGTGCATGTGGAGTTGCTGGAAGCCGGAGGTGTAATCAAGTGCTGAGAACACCTTAGCTCCTGCAAGGCGGTCGAGTGTCTCTTGAATTCGGGGGAGAGGAAAAAGATCTCTCTTGGTAGCTTGATTCAGTTTGCGGAAATCTAGACAGAAACGGGTCATCCCATCTGGTTTCTTGATTAGAACGACTGGAGCGGCCCATGGGGAAGTGGAGGGATGAATCACTCCCCCTTCTTCCATCTTTTCCAACTCCTTCTTCACATGCTCTCTCTGGTGGTACAGGATTCTGTCTTGGTTCCAGCGAATGGGAGGGGAATCTCCAGGAGGAATGGTCACCTCAAAAGGTTTTCCATCCACTCTCAGCTCTCCAATATCGAAACGAGAGCGAGACCAGAGATTGGAATATTCTTGAAGGACCCCCTCGTATCTCTCCCTCAACTCACGTGACAGGTGAGAGAGATCCACGGGCGGAAGCTTCTGCAAGGGAGGGGGAGGGACAGGTGAGTCTTCTTTCTTAGGAATCGGCGGTTATTGTGTATAAGCAGAGGTAGGAGCGTTGGCGGTGACTGCTGCGACGGACGACACACAAGAGAACGGCTCTGTAAAAGTCAGGAGTGAATTCGGTCCTAGATGGATGAGGTTAGTGGCGATGTTCATGACTTCTACTGTGGCGACTCCAGCTTTGATGTCTACTACTTGATCTGGGATGGCAAGTCCCGGAAACCCCCTCGGGTAATTCCTTCTCAAAATGACCGTCTCCTCCCCTTCCGTCCCCTCAACCTGCACCCGCATAAGAGCCCTCGCTCTTTTGGGGACTTTCGTGCACGTAAAAGCGGAGAAACGCATCGGTTTCCTCCCATCCTCGTACCAGACCTCGAAGAAGGGGAGGTCCGCAACGTCCAGACGGTCTTCACGGTAGTGGTACTGTACTACTGGGTCCAACAGCTTCAAAAAGTCTTGCCCCAAGACTACTTTGTACCTCGAATCTTCTGTGACGGTCAGGCGGTGTGGGAATACTTTCTTCGGCAGGGAAGAGTAAGAAAACTTGGCCGTAATCTCCCCCACCACCGACACGCCCGTCTGTCCCACTGCGGACAGACCTACCGTAGGCCTGTCGACATCTGCATCAGCATGCAAGGTCGTATTCATATCAATGAACGAAGTTTCCGCTCCTGTGTCAATAAGGACAGACACAGGCTTACCAAACAGCAACATTGTCATGAAAGGCCTGGGACCGACCTTTACTGCTGCCATCTCTGCCTCCATTTTCTCTGAATTCGTTTGTTCAAAGTCGGTCTGTCTGTCTGCATGCTCTGCCGGAGAAGGGAAGGACACAGGCGACTGAGAGTCGTCCTCTCGCTCACAGTCTACATGTTTTGTTTCTACATGCACACACGGAGGAATCGGGAGAGGACGAGGCTTCGTAAACTGCTGGGTGGACTGGGGAACCTCTACGCCAATCCACCCGGGTCGTTTCCCTACCCAGGATAATTGAAGGCCTTGTGGCTAGGCTGGTTGCAAGTATAGCAACGGGGGGGACCGTTGTTGAAACCGTTGTTGCCTCCATACTGTTGGTAGTGGCCTCCTCTTCCTCTCATGCCTCTATGTCCCCCTCTGAAGTAGCTATTGAAGCCACCTCGACCGTACGTGCCGAATGCATGGCCTCCGTGCATGGGAGACGGGTAGACGGGGTAATAGCCGAAGCCACCTCTACTGTGACCGTGCCCCCGGTCGGTGAATCCCCCACGGCCACGGCCGCGACCTCTCAGAGCCATGATCTGAGCAGCTTGCTGATCGAGCCGTTTCCGCAACTCGGCTAGTTCATCTCTCTCGTCTCTCTGTTGTATCCCCGCAATTCGAGCCCTTGCTTTCTTCTGTTACTTGGCATGGAGGTACCCGACTCTCCTCTTCAATTGGTCCCATTCGATATAGATCTGTTCTATCTCCAGCTCTTCTCTCAGCTCGGGATAAAGCGAGTTGATAAAGGAACTGATTCTGTCGTTCCTTCTTCTGTTTGGATTTACCTGGATGTAGATGTTGACGAAGCGTTCAACGAATTTGTCATAGTTATCTCCGAGGTTCAGCTGCACGTCAGCCATGCCGTAGACGGCGTGCGCCTGTGTCACACCGGTGCTTCCATGCGCTTCCAAGAATAAGGTGTCAACCTCGTCTGAAGTTGTGGCGGAAGCGGAGTTTTCATTCCACCACAGGATAAGATCAGGATCTTCAAAATGACCTACCAGCAATAGTTTCTTCTCATTCACATTTAGGTTTCCCGCATCTGCCTTTGCTTTAAAGATGGCATACCAGACCTGTCCATTTGTTTTTCCTGGGATAAAGACCGTAGTCACTCGCTTGACCTTCCCAATCTGTTTGAGCTTGTCAAATCTGACTGCATCCCCCATGTCTGCTTGCTGCTACTGTAGCTCGGAATCTGGATCGGATGGGACTGAGTCTGATTTGCTGGAGGAATCTCGGATACTGTGGATGGGCAAAAACAGAGAGCCGACAGACGGAACAGAACTGAAGTTGAGAGATTCTGCCCAAGGATGTACAGAGGGGATCGATGGTGGAGAACTCTCCCCCGCCTTTGACAGCCTGTACCCCGACCCGCTCCTTATGGGAATTTTGTCTTCCCCGGTCACAACCAGAAGCTCTGCTGACCAATGTTCTAGTTTAAGCTCTCTAGAACTTAAGAATCAACTCACACACACAAGTTCTACATATAGAGAATCTGTCAGACACACAAGAGCCTTCTCTATCGATCAAGAAAGACTCGGTCCTTCTAACAGGCTCAATCAATCTGTATTGCAAAGGCTGAGATACAGACATGCATGCCTTTGTATTACAGTGTGTATTTAATGCTACCAATTTTCTGTATTACTCTAAGGACCAAATCGAGCCTAGGTCCAAAGGTCCGTAACACCAGATATAATGCATCATTCAATCATTTTTTTCTTTCTTTTAAAAGCACTAAGAAAAAAAAAAGAAATTAACTTTAAAAACTAAAAGACGAGCTAAAAGATAAAGGACATGCACTCTAGAGAGTTTGGTGACCGATTCACTATAACTATGAGTGACTATTTTAAACCAGCTAGTTTTCTAGTTAATTTTAGTTAATTTTTAGTTATAAGTTGTTCATCCGGGATTATCCGGGACCCCCGATATTCCCCCTTCACCGGGGCCACGGCATGCTCCCCAGGAGCATCAAGAGTCAAAGTAATGCGCCCCCATTGCGCCCCCCCGCATGAAAGCGAAAAAGTCGCCAAAACACAAACAACAGATAACAACGGAGTCGTTGCCCACTTTTGCTTTGCCCCAATTTAATTGTCTCGCAGTGCATACAAGACATAATACTGTGGAGTCGCTTGAGATCAGTGAGAGGTGCAACGCGACTGTGTGGACGTTTTGATTCTTGCGCCTTTTTTTTTCCTTTCGCGCGTGTCTCCTGCTCTCCTTAACGACGTGCCGTCTCCTTGTCCTCGTTCCGCCATTCCCTTATTTCTTGTTCACTGCGACTGAGGGACACGTTGAGGCCTCTCTGAAGCATTAGTTTGCCCCCGTTTCTTCCCATTCCGAGTCAAAAAACAAGAGGAGGATGAGAAGAGGAATGAGGTGCCCTGTGCTGATCTGCTGTCTGGTCTTTCTGCTTGCGTCAGACAAGGGTAGTGGGGGAAGAGACAGTAGCAGAGAGGCACTGCATCGTTCCTGCGTGAGACGGAGACAGAGGGGGGGAGGCACAGAGAGGGAGACAGGTCCGTATCTGGCCTTCCAAAATCTCTTCAGGACAGACGGCAGCAGAAGGAGAGAGGAGAATAGAGGATGCCGGTCTCGCTTGGGGGTGGGGGCCATAGAGGAGACGTACGGGTCGGGGCCGGGCATGGACGTACTCTGGACAGAAGAGACGAAGAAGCAAAAACACGCCCTGACGTGGAGGGCAAACTTCACAAGGGTCGGTGAGGGGGTGGGCGGGGGTGCGGTCAGCGGAGTAGTACAGATAGGCAGACATACGACACACACACGCACAAACGCGCACGCGCGCGCGCGCGTGCGCACACACACACACACACACACACACACACACACACACACACACGGTTCAGGAGAGACCCCACTCCTCTCTTCCTGCTCTTCCTTTCCCGGACCTTCCTTTCCGCTTTGTTCCTGTCCTTCCTCTTCCTTCTTCTTTTCTCTTTTCTTCCCTCACGTACCGCGCCGTCCTTTTATTTTTCTTTCGGGGCCCTTCTGTTCCCTTCCCGTATGATGATGCATTTATTTTCTTTCGGGACCCTTCTGTTCCCTTCCCGTATGATGATGCATTTATTTTCTTTCGGGACCCTTCTGTTCCCTTCCCGTATGATGATGCATGAGTTGAGTGGCCACACATAGGGGAGGGAGAGGGGAGACCGCGCAGAGGAAGACGATGAAATGGAAGAAGAGTTCAGTCGAGAGAGAGGGAGAAAGGAGCCGACCGGATGGCCAGCACTCCCATTTTCTCCTCTCTTTTCCCTCCCTCCTCCCGTCTTGCCCCCTGTTCGTTCGGTCTGTTTTCTTCACCCACGCGAAAGGAGAGTCGAGAGGGAAGAGGGAATCAATCAATCAATCGGTGTATCTCTCTCAATTCTCTCTGCAGGCGTTTCGGATACGCGAGCCTTACGAGAGAGTGGCTGAGTGGTTCCGCGACCCCTCACGAGTCGTGGAAGGCTTCTTCTTCCCCCAGTACTTGACGAGGCTGGACCTCGAGAACGAGCGCATCCCTACAGACGTCAGGGACTACTTCGCACGAGGTTTGTGTGTGTGTGTGTGTGTGTGTGTGTGTGTTGTTCGTGTGTGTGTGTGTGTTGTTCGTGTGTGTGTGTGTGTGTGTGTGTGTGTGTGCGTGCGTGCGTCCGTGGTTGTTTGTATGAGCGGGTTTGCTTGTATGTGCGTGTGTCTGCGTGTACACGTGTGTGTTTGTGCGTCTGCGTCTGCGTCCGTGTCTGCGTCTCTGTCTGCGCAGGCAGGGTGATTAGGGGAGTTTTCCTTATTGGCAGAGAGCTCTGATCTCTTCGTTCCCTCTGTTCCTACTCTCTTTCTCACTCTCTCTCTCGCGCGCGGTGTGTGTGTGTGTGTGTGTGTGTGTGTGTTGTGAATGTGAAGGTGCGTGTGTCGGCACTACTTCATTCTTGTGAGCTACAATGTTTCCCTGCCTCTTCAAATTAAAAAAAAAGGAATGGAATGGAGCGATGGATGGTGTAAACTCGCTATGGTCCCGCACAGCCTCTAACGCAAGCAAATGACTGTTGTTGTTCTTCTGCTCGATGAATGTTACTGTTCTTCGTGCTCAATGACTGTTATTGTTTTTCTGCTCGAGAGAAAGGAAGATGAATGAGGAAAAACAAGCCAATGAATAAATAAATGAATGGATGGATGGATGGATGGATGAGGGGTGCCCTGTGTGATGATGCAGACGCGTTGGGATCCCATATCAGCGCATGTATTTTCTTTCATACAGAATTCTTTTTACATCCAAAGAAAAATGTATGAAAGAATTCTGTATGAAAGAAAATGGATGCAGACGCGTTGGGATCCCATATCAGCGAGAGTGACACCCAGAGTGCACTTAGGTGGGTGGGTAGGTTTGTCACTCAGTCAGTCGGCTTTCCCCTACCCCCCCTGTGTGTGTGTGTGTGTGTGTGTGTGTGCCTGTTTGTCCTCTAAGTCGGTGAGTCAATTGTTTGTTTCTTTTGAGACGGTTCGCGCTCAAGATGTTGCTCAATTCTTCTTCTGAGATGATGAGACGAATGAATGAATCGATTCTTTCTCTTTCTGCCCCATGCTTGCAATGAATGCTGTGCAGGCTGCTGCGCAAGAGGAGCGAAGAGAGAGGGCAGGTGGAGATGGAGAAGGACGAACTTTTGAGACAAGTGACCCTGCAGGAAACAGAGGGGACAGAGGACTTTGAATTCCAATTGCCTTCTGAGGTCTGTCCTTCTGTCTGTCCTTCTGTCTGTCTGTTTGTCTGTTTAGATGTCTGTCTTTTTGTTTGTTCATTCGAGAGAAGAGAGGGGACAGAGGACTTTGAATTCTAATTGCCTTCTGAGGTAGGGCGGTGAGGAGGTTCCGCTTTTGTCTGCTCTTCTCTTGTTTGTCTGCCTGTCTGAAAGAAAGGAGGAGGAACAAAGTAGTGCCAATCTGTCTGCCAATTTGTATTCGTATGGTCAATCTGTATTCGTATGGTCGACACACCGGTCCTGCGAGACTAAGAACAGGAAGTGGATGTTCGTGAAAGGAAAAGAAAAAAAAAGAAAAGAAACCATGACCAGTCTGCCTCTCCTTATTTATTTCCCTGTTTTGTTCCTTACACAAAGGTCCTTGAGGACTCTCTCTTTCTTTCTCAGTCCTTTCTCAAATGGTCTCTCTCTCTTTCATTTTGTGTACGGGCGGCCTCTCTCTCTCTCTCTCTCCCTCGCCCCGTGTGTGTGTGTGTGTGTGTGTGTGTGGTGTATGTATGTATGTGTATGGGTATGTACATATGTATGTGTGTGTGTGTGTATGTGTCGTCTTTTTTCGTTGAAATGCAGAAACAAGGGTTGGTTGCCAAGTATCTGCTTAACACAGGTCGCAAGTTGACGTTCTTTGTGGACTCCGTCTTGGACTTTCAGCTCTCTTCGCCTCTCTGTCTCGTGGAAGCGTGGAGAGAAGAGGAAGAGAAGAAGGACACCGATGGAGGAGACGGGCCCCGGAAAGCGAAAATTCGTTTCAAAGTTTCGAAACCTTATATTCGTGGTATTTCCAAGGTTCTCGGAAAGGGATTTATGGACCGTTTCGAGCTGGACATCTCAGGAACCCTCTCTGCCACCTCGGTAGTGGAGGTAGGTGGCTCTGCCTGTCTGTCTCTTGCTTGGGCTCTCTCTCTCTCTCTCTCTCTTTGTCGGCGCTTGAATGTGTGCGTGAATTCATCTCGGATGTCAATCCTGCACGTTCTCCTTTCGGCTAGCCTTTCGGTAAGAGTTGTAGTCCGCTTCTTTTTTTCTTTCCCTCCCTTTTCTGTTTGTTTTTCCGTTTGTCTTTCTCTCTCTCTCTCTCTCTCTCTCTCTCTGTGTGTGTGTGTGTGTGTGTGTGTGCGTGCGTGCGTGTGTCTTTTGTGTGTCTTTATGTGTGTCTGTGTGTGTATGTCTTTCTCTCTCTCTCTGTGTGTGTGTGTGTGTGTGTGTGTGTGTGTGGCCTCGCAGGAGCACTTTTGGGGACGAGACGAGAGGCATTGGTCGAGTCTCTTTCATCTGCAGGACTTTCTCCAAAAGTCCGTCGGTTGGCCGTCGTTTCTTTTATCGATACGTATGTTCTCTCTCTCTCTTTCGTTGGCTGATGGAGGGACTGTTGTTTCCTCTTCCATCATTCAGTTGCTCTCTTGCATGCCCCCTGGTCGTCCCCTCTCGAGTCCCCGCCCCCACTGTCGTCTGATCTTAAGTCTTTCTTTCTTTCTTTCTTTCATTGTCATTTGATCTGAAGTGTTTCTTCCTTTCTTTGTGTGTCTCTCAACGAAGGGGGGGTGATTAATCATAGATGCATGTTCATTTCTTTGTGTACGTACGTACCCATCTGGGACACCATCCATCCATACATGCAAAAAAAGGCTTCTTGTGTGGGTGTGATGCAGCTTCACAAGCATAGAGGTCGACATGGGGGTGAAGGTCCGAGCAAAAACTCCGCGGCTTCTCTGGAATCCCAAACTGGACAGACAACTGAAGGCCGCCTTCGCAGTCGAGTGCAATAGACAGGTAGGTAGGTCAGTCATTTCGATCAGAGGGGTACGGGGCTGGTCAGACGGAACGATGGACAGTGACTGAGCTCGTGTGTGATTTCTGCATGCAAATTTGTGGAAGCGCGAGAAAGGGGGCGCTACAGAGGTTTTTGGATCTTTTTGTTTTTTTGCTTCCCTTTCTGTTGTTTGGTCCGTGTACACGTGTACATTTGCGCGATCGCGCACGTGTCCGTGCGAGTGTGTGTGTGTGTGTGTGTGAGTGAGTGAGTGAGTGAGTGGTTGATTGTATGCAGATGTACGGTGCCTTCAAGCGCTGGGAGTCCGACAGCATCATGTGGGCCATCCGGAGGTTCCACGACGGGCCCCGAGTGCTGCAGGCCTACGAGCGGAACGTCCTGGCCACCTACCGGAAGGTTGCGAGGAGACCCGTGTGGCCTCACATCTGGAATACCTGGCTTCACGCGTGGAGACCTGGACCTGATTTCACTGGAGTCAGTCAGTTCTCCTTTCGCACCTTGTTTTTATTATTCTAGAAGATAGGCTTCACGCGTGGAGACCTGGACCTGATTGCACTGGAGTCAGTCAGTGAGGGAGTGAGTGAGGGATGGAGAGTTTTAGTCCTTAGGCTTGCAGCATAAACGTTTCTCCAGCATCTCGGGACTCGCAGATGCCTCAAAGCAATTCGATGATGCCGCCACTGCATGTGAATCCCCCATTGTTTTGTTTCAATGCATCCGTACGTACATTCATACATACCATCCATCATTTTGGTGTGCATGCATGCATCTGTATCTCTCTATCCGGTCTCTTCCCTCATGCATCGTTGCAGAATTTAGAGATGCTCCAAGACCTGTGCATGCATGCAGAATTCTGTATAAACATAAATGTATGCAAGTAAATGCTTAATTGCAGAATTTGGAGATGCTCCAAGACCTGGGTCTGATCGAGACGTACAAGCTGATGAAGTACAAACCCCTGCCGGGACTCGGGACAGACGACGATGAACCCCCGCTGGATGACACCACCATCGCACAAACCAACTTCAGAGCACAGGTGGGTGGGCAGGCACGGAGGAGGGGGGAAGGGAAGGGAAGGGAAGGAGGACCCTTCCTGACTGTCCAGACAGACAGAGCTCTCCCTCTGTGTGTGTGTGTGGGGGGGGNGGGGGGGGGGGGGGTTGGCTGCGCATCTCGTTCTCCACTTTTTTTTCTCTTTCATTTGAAGAGAAATGCAGGAAGAAAGAAATCATGGATGGATAAATTGATGAATGGCACGGAACATCCACAGAGCAAAAAATGGGAATCCATCCAATTAATTTGTCGGTGCGTTCGGTTTCACACAAACACAACCGGTTGCAAAGACAGACAACTAAACTGACTATTCATGTCACCCTCCCTCCCTCCCTCCGAGTTTGTGCATGCAGCCCAGCACGGAGCAGGCGCTGGGCATGGTCGGAGAAGTGTACAAACACGGAGTCTTCAGCCCCTACGCTCCGGGCGGGCACAGGTCAGTCAGTCAGTCAGTCTCTCAGGAAGGAAGGAAGGAAGGAAGCACTATCTTCCGTAAATGCTGTGAGCGGAGTGTGGGCGCAGAGTGCATTTCCAGAAAGTATCGGACATCCATGCAACAACACGGCAGAACTGTGAAGATAAGTAGTGTTCATGTCGTTTTTCTGACCTTTCTCTGCAGGGCTCAAAAACCGTGCGACGAATACTATTTGAACTTTACAGCTGCTGGTGCCATTCCTTCGTATCGAGAGAAGTGGCGTCGAAGAGTTGATGTTTCGTGATCGCGGAGTTGCGGTCACTTTTAGATTCTGTTCAACCATGTTACTTGAATATCAACCAACACTTGCATTGATAAAAGGATTCCAAATAAAGATGTATTATTATAAGTCAGTCCGAGTCGCATGCTAGGTCGTGGTATGCTATCCGAGTAACTATCGCTACAATCTATGCTTAGGTCTGTGCTGTAATACGCTACACTGAGCCTACTACAGCGGCTGGTACAGCCTACAGAATTTATGCCTAGACAGGCTGCTAGACTGATGTAAATATTGAGGTAAATGCTAGCTAGAGTGTGAACACCATGCACTGCGGCAATAAATTTTTTCTCCTTTAAGCAATCCTCCGGACATAAATCCTATCCGGCCTATTTTAAGCCTAGTTGGAGAGGCTACTCCTAAGCATTAGGTAAAGACTCGGACCAGCCGTCTAGCTAGCCGTCTAGCGAGCTGTCTAGCCAGCCGTAAGGTCCCAGCATAAGCATGCATAACTTTCATAAGAAGTGTAACTTACTAGGTGCTCCATAGAGGCTGGCAATTTTCGATACCAGGGTGATAAACCCACACGCCGCCTCGAGGGAGAAGGTGACCTGGACTTAAGCCTTTAAAGCAGCAGCAGAAGAAAAGAAGAGGAAACATGGGCAGGCAAGCGCAGACGGAGGGTGCAACTTCACCCTACTCGTGAGTGCGGTCGACGGGACGATGGAGGGGGAGGCAAAGATGTTCTTGAAGAGGGTGACAGAGCGATTCAATAAGAAATGGGGGCAACACATGAGTAAGACGTGCGGCCAGATCCGAGCCCGACTGCAGATTGCCTACCTGAAAGCGGCAAGCGCGTGCATTCGGGGGACCAGAGGGGTGCAGGGGGAGGGCTGGGAGGAAGGAGGAGTAGACAGTGCGCTGGTCATGACTGAGGGGTAGGAAGTACTTAGCAAATGCCGAAGAAGGCATTCGGATGGAGGAGCATCAAGTATGAGGTCACATGAGAGAGAGAGCTAGCAGCGAGAGCAGTAACCAGGACAGAAAGAAGAGACGAAAGACGTATAGGCCAGACGCTAGGAATAAACTTTAAGTCAATGCTCCACTAGGTAACTTACTAGCTCTAATACTAGCTGTACTACTGAGTACTATATGAGTAGTATATTACTCTTTAACTGCGTGGTCCTAGCTTTACCCTAGGCTTTACCGTGCTTATACAATTTACATTTTCTTCACTCTAGTCTTGACTCCCCCAAACTGGGCCAAAAGTGTCCTGTTCCATCATTCAAGTTATTCTATTTCTTGAAATTTGAGTTTTTCTCAGTTAGAGAGTCACTGATCCTTTATGATAGTAAATTTTGGTCCAGTTTGATTCCCTAAAGTAGAGATATGAAGAGACTTCGAAAAACAGATTCAAGGCTATTTCAAACTAGGATTCAAAAGAGGAGAAAACAGAAGCATGCAGAAGCTACGAATTAATAAGCGTGTCGAAATCTAGGTCGAAATATGAGAACGAGTTTCTCAAATATTCTCAAATTAAGAGTCCCAACCGCTTCGTAAATGAATCAGTCACAAAACCCCTTTCCACAACCATTTTCTTCAAGTTGCCTCCTTTCTCTCCTTCGTTTTTTGCTCTCAAGCTAGTTCTACTGAATAATTCTCCAACGCAGCTCCACCTCCACCTCTTCCTCCTGTTCTTGTTCCCCATTAAAAAAAAGACCCCCGACCCCATTCCGTTCTTCTCTGGCAGCGCTCACTACCTGCAGCAGCTGTCTGCGCAGGAGAAGAACTCCGGGGCCCTGTCTGACCGCCTCCTCATCCATCACAACGGACAGAGGGCTCTCCTGGTTCTTATCTTCTGCCGTCGCGTCTGCACCCATTTTCAACAACATCTCTGCTGCCCTGACCAAAGACACACACGCAACACCCTCCTCGCAACCTCTGCCCAACAAACGAAGCCGCCGAAGTGTCCACAGCAAGGGGGTCCGGCCGTTTGCGTCACGAACGTCAACGTACCCCGCGTGATCCCAATCGGAACGCATCAACTCATCTGATGATCCTCCTCCTGCTCCCGTCTTTCCCCCCCTTGCCCCCCAATGGCATTCCCTCCTTCTCTTTCCCTTCCGCGCTGCCCCCCCGAGGTTGTCCAAGAGCACTCGGAGGGTGGACAGACGGGGGGGAGAGACAGACGAGACAGAGGCCAAATGGAGGGGCGTTACCCCTTCCCTGTCTTTGCTGGTCACGAGACATTCCGTCTCCCCTGGCCCCTTCCCTGCCGCTGTGCGCGCATGAGCCCAGATAATCATGCTCACCAACAGCTCTTCTTTCTGGTCTGCTTCTGCCTGAGTCTGACGTCTGTCGAACCTCGACAGCAGGAGATGGAGGGCCGAGCGTCTCTCGTCATCCCGCGCGTTCACAGAAACCCCCGCCGTCAGGAGAGTCTGACAAATCTCCACAGCCTGCCCCCCCACAGAGCGCCCCTCTCCAGCAAAACTGTGCAGAGCCGTCTGCCCGTCCCCTGTGCGACTGATCACACTTGCCCCTTTTTCGAGGAGAAAACGGGTCATTCGGGGAGACGGCAACTGCGCCGCCACATGGAGGGCCCAGGGGGAGTCGGGGACCCAAAAGAACACGCCCCCCGTGGACATGCCATCCACCTGGGCACCCCACTGGAGCAGCCTATTAACCATACCTTCTCTGTCTGCTGCAACGGCTGACAAGAGGGGGGTGGTCAGAAGAGACGGGGCAGTCACACGAGAGCCGAAAAGAAATTCAAACACCAACAGATCCCCCGGGGGGGCACTCTCTTGGTCGGTTTTTCGCCCTCCTCCACTTCTCTCTTTCTTCCCTCTGATTGCAAAGCTCGTCTGTGCAGTCTCAGGCTGAGGAGAGGCAAAGACCCGACAGGCAGACCCCCACTCCGAAGGACCCCATTGGACACACAATTCCCCCACAAACCGACGGAAGGAGTCCTCAGCTTGATCAAAGAGAGGTACGAGATCCTTCAAGTAGGAAAAATAATTGAATGAGTGCAGGAAATCATCAGACACGGATGCGTGGATACCCTGCTTCCCCTCTGCCCCCTCCCCCTTCCCCTTCTCGCCCCTATCGACTGTGAGTACTGCCTGAGCGAGAACCTCATACTCTCTCGAAGCCGCAAAGTTCAACAAACGGATCTTCAGTGCGTTCGACAGGGGAAGAAATGCGACAGTCCCGCACAGCAGATTTTCCTCCGACCCCCTCCACCAGTCTTCCTCAAGAACCCCCCCCAGAAGGAGGAGCCCCCCCTGGCAGTGCCCCCGACCGCGTCGTCTGTGCGTCCAGAGATTCTCTGAAGGATAGAGGAGGACAGAGAGAAGGGAGAAGAGGGCGAGAGCATCCCGAGGAAATACTCGCAGGCAATCAAAAGAAGAAGGAGGCGAGAACAACGCCGAGCCAACCGCAGGAGGAAGCCAAGAAACCCGAACACAGAGGCAGAACAACGTCTCTGCTGCGTTCCTTGTTGGACCACAAAGGGCCCAAATGAGCATTTCGACTCGTGTGCGTTCAGCTCTGCGTACTTTTCGACAGTCTTGTTGCACCCTTGGGCCCTGTACCTGCATGACACGCTCTTCAGGTCTTCTCCAATTGCCTCGAGAGCTCGGTTGCGCACGTCAAGGGAATTGTTGCAGAAGGAGCAACGGCGTCCCCTCAGCTGCTCTCTGCAGCCTACACAGCAGCAGTGGCCCTCCTTGCACTGAAATATCGGTCGCACCATCCACTCTGTGCAGATCGCACATTCCAGGGACGCGGGCGGCTCCATCGAACGAGTGATCGAGCTAGGCGCTGCCCGGTGAGGGAAACAGACAGCCCTTGGCTACGTGACGTGCTGGCTTCCGAAAGTCAGGTCCAGCACCGGAGTCGGTGTTAGTTCTCTCCTGGGGACAATCTATCTGTCAGACTGTGCAGAGGCTGCCTGCACGGACTCTCGCCTGACTCAAACTAGAACCCTGTGCACCGGTGCGACCTTGCTGAACTTAGCGCAACAGCCAGGTGCATGCATGGTGCAACAGACTGAGTGTGAATGCATGTGCAGTGTCCCTTCATGACTTCTGAAACGACGAGACCTGCACCGGACAAGACGATGACAAGACGTTATCGATCAGATGGACAGGTCCGCCAGGACTCATACACAGCTAGGACGCGCTCTCACACTCTGACAACCGGAGTGTGTCCCTGGCCGCATGCAATCGGTAGACTTTTGGCCACCTGCTATATATATTATCGCGCGCACGCAGTTTGTCCACATCGAGTTTGAGTGCTATTTCCCTAAGTCGCGCGTTTGGTGTGATGGTTCCAAACTGAAGGTGAAATAGTGTATTTTGAAACGCGAAATTTACTATTTCACCAAAAAAATTGAAAAACTCGAGTTTGTTAAAAAATTATGGGTCCGCGAATTTTGGGGTTTTTCGGGTTGTGCAAAGGAGACAGCCCGGACCCAGAACAACATTTTCGCTCAGAGGTCGAATTTCGCGAAACCGTTGAAATTTAATTAAGAAACATACACACATTTTCTTAATTAAATTTCAACGGTTTCGAGAAATTCGACCTCTGAGTGAAAATGTTGTTCTGGGTCCGGGCCGTCTCCTTTGCACAACCCCAAAATTCGCGGACCCATAATTTTTTAACAAACTCGAGTTTTTCAATTTTTTTGGTGAAATAGTAAATTTCGCGTTTCAAAATACACTCAAAATACACGTGTACTATTTCACCTTCAGTTTGGAACCATCACACCAAACGAGCGACTTAGGGAAATAGCACTCAAACTCGACGTGGACAAACTGCGTGCGCGCGATAATATAGCTCCCGAATAGCTCTCGATCGAGCCGGGCGTCATGCAGGCTATGCATCCACGAACCCTCATTTCGGCGTGCATGGAAGTGGCCATGCATGCGTGCACTATTTGTGGAAGTTTGTGCATGCATGGGCATGGCGCGCGGCCCCTGTGATTAACTTCATGCACACCGATACAAATTTTAAACCGCATGCATGCAGAGTGATCGACTGCAGATCGATATATATATATATATATATATATACATGTTATATATACACGCCCGGAGAGGCGATAAGAAGAATATATATATACGTATAAACAGGAACCCGTCATTGTGCATGGCACTGTCAATACAAAGGCTGTGGACACTCCATGCGGCGTCACGGAAACAAACAGCCACATTGAAAAGAAACGTGCAACCCTGCGAAACGTTGAAAGGGCACACTCGCCAAACAGGCTTGCAGACGGACCGGCAAGGACAAACACTGGTCCCTTTCTTTCTTTCTTTCTTCAAGTCCAGATATACCTACTCATCAAATAGGGCCATAGACAGGGCCTTCGGTGCACATTCAAGAAGACGTCCCTCTAATCACTCAGAGAAGTTGAAGTTGAGGGAACCCTGGCCGGCTCCCCCTGACAGCTTGGGATGTGGTTCAATCTGTGAGAGAGGGCCAAACCAAAGACAGCCATCAGATTGCCACAGATGAGAAAGGCAGGAGGAGCAGGTATAACACTCGCAAGACCAAACTTCTTCATGTCTCTGCCTAAGGTCTTCCTCTTCAACCTTCTTCTTCCTCTTCTTCTCGGCGTATTCCTGATCCCTTGCAGTGCTGCAGTGGCGGGAGTCAACGAGGTCGGTCTGTAAATGGATGGATGCGTTGATGCGATGAGAGTATAGACACTGCACACAGCTGCATGTCCACTCCTGTGCTGCAGCTTCTTGGCTTCTGACACAGTTGGCATTTCATCGTCTTTTCCTCTCTTCAGAGTCTATGAAATGCATGAGAGCCACTGTAGACTCATCGCGGAAAGAAACAGTGTTGTATATGTGGTCCCCAGAATCAGAATCCTCACCATCATCATCATACTCATTTTCGTTAATTGCGCCTCTTGTGATAACGAAAAGAATTGCAGGCTCGAGAGTTGCGCGTTAGCTCGGACGGCCCCCGACATCCCTCGTTTCTCCAACAGAAAGAGAGGGAAAGGCAGAGGGAGAGGGAGCGTCTGGTCTTGCGCCAGAGGGAGAACGAGAAGGATAAACAGCAGGAGAGGGAAAATCAACAAGAGAAGGAGAAAGAGAAGGAGAGGGGTTACTGGAAGACTGGGGGCGTCTCTCTCGTTCAGTACTTTCCACTGGAGAATGGAGCCACGGCACAAGAAGTTCCCAGCGCGGCCGGACTTGTCAGGGCTCTGCAGCGACACAACATGCTCCCGGGAGGTGTGTGTGTGTGTGTGTGTGTGTGTGTGTGTGTGTGTGAGAGAGAGAGAGAGAGAGAGAGAGAGAAAGAGTACGTACGTGCGTGCATGCGTGTGTGTATGTGTGTATCTCCCTCTCTCTCTCTCTTTATTTTTATCCTTCTCTCTCTCTCTGTCTCTCTGTCTCTCTGCATTTCTGACTCTCTCTCTCTCTCTCACACACACACACACACAGGTTATCGGAGAACGCGTGCGGCAGTGTTGCGTTTCTTTGTACCCTCACGTGGGTTCCAAGCTCTCTTTCTTTCTTTCTTTCTTTCTTTGTTTCTTTCTGTCTTTCCTTTTCTTTTTCTTTCTTTCTTTCTTTCTTTCTTTCTTTCTTTTTTTCTTTGTTTCTTTCTGTCTTTCCTTTTCTTTTTCTTTCTTTCTTTCTTTCTTTCTTTCCTTGGTTTCTTTCTTTTGGTTTGTGTGCAGGGGAAGAGTGGGCGAACCACTTGTTGGTGCGTCTGTCAGGAGTGGAGGAAGGGAGGGTCTCCTCTTCTTCTACCTCTGCGTCTGCGTCAGCGTTGGGTGCGGAGGCCAACCGAAACAGACCCGAAATGCACAGGCCCAAGAGCAGACGTGAGCCGAGCCGGGCTGTGTCGCCAGGAAAAGAAATCTCTCTACGTAACTTTGAACTCTCTCTCTCTCTCTCTCTCTCTCTCTCTCCCCTCCCCTCGTTTTTTTGCTCTCTCTGGGTCTCTGAGTCTCTGAGTATATGTATACGCATACATACGTAGATCTATGTTTTTGTGTGTGTGAACGAATGTATGCACACGTACATCTCTCTCTCTCTTTCCCTCTGTCTCTGTCCCTCTCTCTCTCTCTCTCTCTCTCTCTGTGTGTGTGTGTGTGTGTCTGTGTGTGTGAGTCTCTCTCTCTCTCTCTCTCTCTCTGTGTGTGTGTGTGTGTGTGTGTGTGTGTATGTATGTGTGTGTGTGTGTGTGTGTGTGTGTATGTGTGTGTGTTCGGTGTACCTTTCCGCACTTGCATGTCCATCTGACGAGTCTTTTAGAGTAGTGTGAGGAAGGTCTGTTTGAAAAATGTCGGAAGAAGGCGAGCATCATGAGGAAAGAGTTGCAGACCTTTCAGGTAGGTCTGATGGACTGGTGCGTTTGCCCACTTTTCGACGTGCTTGCACGAGTATGATCATACGTTTACATAAGAGTATGAGCACCCGTATTTGTGTGTCTTCCTCTTTCTGAATATCTTTGCGCCTCTCATCTCGTCCTTTGTTGACGTCTTCACCCTTCTTGTGAGAGATGTCAAGGGAAGAAAAAGGTAGTAAAGCTAGGCGGGGGAAGAGAGAGAGAATGGGACCCAATAGACGCTACCCTTCTTTCTGATTGTAGCCGAGCTAATCGACTGAAAGTGTGCATGTCTGCCTGTGTGCGCAGGTCAGTTTCGTCTGTTGCGAGAAGTTCTCTCTGAGGTCTGGGGGAAAGAACAGTACAGGGACATGATGCTGGCTCTGGTCTCAGCACTTCAAGCAGAGGATGCAAAACCAGACACGATTGGTTTTGCCCCCTCAGAGCGTAAAAAAAAATAACTGAGAGAATGAAAATGTAAAAGAGAAGTGTTAATTTCGTGTTTACTTCGATCGAGAGTGTAGCCACACAATAAGAGAAAGGTTCTCACAGAAAGAAGCTCTGCGCTGCAGAATACGCATAAGTTAATTGTAGAATACGACGCTATCGATCAGGAGAATGTATTGAAGCTCTGTGGCTGGAGAACATGTCATATTATCATCATCATGATTATCATCATCATACGCCATTGCCATCGGCTAGGCCATCGGCTTATGCTAGACATATCTAGCATACAATTTCACAAACAGTCGCGTACAGATGTTTTATAAAATCTTGTATTACTCTGGTAATTACTCCAGTTACATGTATTTAATAAAAGTGGTGATGATGTTTATAAATTGAAACTATAAATTGAAAGTTTTGATTTGATTGATTGATTGATTGATATGTTGTTTTACAAAATTGGAAACTATAACTAGTGATTTAATGAATCAAACACATTTCAAAAAATTAATGCCAGAATATGGTTTTCTGATTTTTTTCAAATTATTCAAAATATTCTGTTACCCCCCAAACCTGTCGCACGAGTTTTTAGAAAAAATGAGAAAAAATGTACGTTGCACTTTATGCGGAAGGTCGCGTACTTGAATGAAGGAGCCGAAGTTTCTTATTGCCACTGAGCAGATTCGCTCTGCCAGACTTCCGCGCGCAACGCGCGCGATGTGACTTGTTCCTTTATATAGTGATGCTTAAATTGTAGATGCTTAAATTGTATATGCATGCATGCTGCACGGCAATTACGATCGAGGTCCTCGATCGTCCATGCAGCTGTCCATGACCGACTTCTTCTCAGGCAGGTTGTCACCCCACGTATACACAGATGTACTCCTGTTTTCGACCTGTCTGGGTGTCGTTCACCGCGATGTGACAATTCGCATGCACAATCGAGTCGGAAGTCGTAGCGCAAATGTGTAAATATATATAATTCATCGATCAGAGAGTGAAAAATGATAAGATCTACGGTCTTCGTCCTTTTCCTGGCGTGTCTGCTTCAGCATCCCGCTGGATGGACACACAAGACGCAGGTTGGTCTTTTAACCAATGCATGTGTGAGGGCAATAAACCGTCCAGGGAAGCACTTGCATCACATTGCCAAGGCATTTGTTGCAATGCATGCGTTTTGTTTGTCTCTGCATGTATCGGTTCACTATCGTCTTCCTTCCTACCGTTCAGACGAGCCGACGTGCCCCTTTTCTTCCCTCTGCAGTCGTCACTCAACCCTTCAGAAAGGACCGCGCGGAGACGAAACTCTCAGGTCCGCGCAAAGCGCCATTCATGCACACAGTCTGTTTGGGCGGGCAGTCTCTTCTTGTGTCCATCTAGCTCGCTGTATTGAAGAGGAGCGAGGAGTTCGCTTCGCTCCGGCCTATCTCTTTGCCTGGCAGTTTGGGTGTGTACCTAGCTGCATGTCTACCTGTCTTTCTGCCTGCCTGGCCATCTGCATGTCTGCTTGCTTGCTTGCCTGACTGACTAACTGACTCCTTGTGCATATCCTTCCTTTCTTTCTTTCTTTCTTTCTTTATCCTTCTTTCGCTCTTCAGATAGCTTGAGGCTGAAAGCGCAGCATTCTCTTCCCAAGATTATACCTGAAAGAAGAAGACTGCACATAGAAATGAAGCCTCATCGTCCGTCGAACCACAAATTGTCCGATCAGACTCGAGAGCCATCTATCTGCAGTGGATCGAATTGCCGAGGGGCTGTGTGCATCTATCTTATCCGAAGTGCCTGCAATTTTTGTGGTTGCTCTTCTTTCTCATGACCTCACCACCGTGCCTGGCACCCCCTCCCTCGGTTTTCTTTCTGCAGAGTTCTTTTCTGAAGACGAACCACAAGAGAGCAGAAGGCCAAAACCATGAGAAGATCAAGACATTTTCAACTAAGTCTTTCATTGCGGCCCCACCCTCTTTCCCTTCTCCCCCTACAGCCTTCGTCCAGCAGCAGAGAAGAGAAACAGAAAGCAGGGCAGAAGGAGGAGGTGGAGAAGGAAGCCGAAGGGGCGGGGGAAGGTATCCGACAGGACCAGAACCCGATTCCCAGGTCCGTCTCTCTCTCTCTCTCTCTCTCTCTCTCTCTTTCCCCTTTCCTGTCTTTCTCTCTTCCTCTCTTCCTCTCTTCCTCTCTTCCTCTCTTCCTCTCTCTCTCTCTCTCTCTCTCTCTGTGTGTGTGTGTGTGTGTGTGTGTGTGTGTGACTCTTTCTCTCTCTCTCTCTCTCTGTGTGTGTGTGTGTGTGTGTGTGTGTGTGTGTCCGTGTGTCCGTGTGTCCGTGTGTCCGTGTGCGTGCCACGTGCATAGGTAGACATATCCCTTCTCTCCCTCTTCTTTCTGCAGAAGCCTCTGATACAGACCTGGCTGTACGGCTTTCCCCTCCCCCTGTTGGCCTACCTGATCTGGGTCTTCGTTCTTGTCGACTCCCTAGTGTGGTTCTCCGCCCGGCAGAGGGCATTCAGAGAGCTGGAGAGGCGACACGATGTCAGTCCACCTGCATGCATGTGTGTGCTGTGTGAGTCCACCATCCTGCGTAGCTGTCTACCTGGTCATTTTGCTGGTACGCGTTGGAGTTTCTCTGGCAGTGGGGGGGGAAGGGTTCATGTCCCCAGAAAGAAAAAGAATCGGAAAGCGGGGGGTCACGTGTCGCCCACTGTTTGCTGTGCTCTGTGTGCTCTGTGTGTGTGATCAGAGAAAGTGATGAAGGCCAGGTAAGAATAGGTGAGTGAGGGCGTTGCACAACATTCACACTGAGAGACCAGAGAACCGGGTTGAGACAATAAAAGCATAGACGATCAAAGCAGTGCATACAAGATTGAAAGACAGTTTCTGTGTGTGTCTGCACCGACCCATGATGCAGCTGCCGGAGCAATGCCACCCGGAAGACCTCCACAGCGCATGCATTCTTTGTCTGTCTGTCTGTCTGTCTGTCTGTGTGTTTGTCTGTCTGTATGTATGTATGTATGTATGAAATGAATGTAGTTACCGGAGCAGTGCCATCCTGAAGACCTCCACAGCGTGGGGACCGGAAAGGACGAAGAGGCGTTTGGGGAAACACAGAGGGAGGGAAGAGGCGAGGGGGGAACGTCCAAAAGGCCTGTGTTGAAGAAGCAATGGAGCTCCGAATATCAGGGGGGGGAGAAGATTGGAGACCTCCAGGTCGATTAACTGACTGCATGGGGATTTGCTTGTGTGTGTGTGTGTGTGTGTATTCGTCCTTCAGTACGGCTGGGGTCGTGTGAGCCTCTTTAAACCTTGTTGCCTCATCTTTGCCTTCCACAGTCTGTGTGCGTTATGTCTCGCAACCCTGCGTCAGCATGTCTGTCTCTTGCTGGTAGAATCTTACAAAGATGGGCCAGCCACACAGCACTCATGCAGGTCCATTGCTTTCCACTCCACAGCATGAGATGGTTCATGCGTGCATGCATGCATGCAGGTTGTTCCCTTTGCCGACTCCGGGTGGGGTAGCCGTATCCTTTTCGACTGGCTCCTGGTCTCCGCTCTCTGGCCTGTCCTCTACGCCGTCCTCGTTGCTGACCATAGATATAACTGCCAGGTTTGTTGGTGTGTCTCTGTCTGCCTGTCTGTCAGTATTGTGTGGGGGTGTTTTCGCAGTATGTGGCTTGCTGACGCTTCCTTCATTCCGATCGTTCGTTCCGTTTAATTTCGGATTTTTCCCCGAATTCCCTCCCGAACTACTTACAGACTGCCTTCAAGTGTTATTTTTTCTTCTTCACGTGCAGAAAAAAAACGACTCGGCTCTGTCGGTGAGACAGTCTGCTCGTATGCACACATCAATACGCACACATGTACATATACACATACAGATACGTCTTCCGATCTGAGTGCAGCTGTCTGGGTGGGACAACCTCTGTGTTTACATACATACATACATACATATATACATATATACATCCACACTGAGTGCATGAGTGCAGCTGTCTGGGTGGGACATGAGTGCAGCTGTCTGGGTGGGACAACCTCTGTGTTTACATACATACATACATATATACATATATACATCCACACTGAGTGCATGAGTGCAGCTGTCTGGGTGGGACAACCTCTGTGTTTACATACATACATACATACATACATATATACATATATACATCCACACTGAGTGCATGAGTGCAGCTGTCTGGGTGGGACAACCTCTGTGTTTACATACATACATACATATATATATATATACATCCACACTGAGTGCATGAGTGCAGCTGTCTGGGTGGGACAACCTCTGTTTTTCGGGTACCCACGTTGTGACTGGCAGTTGGGTGGCCAACCAGACGGCGTTCTTCTTTGTGTGGTGTCTCTGGTTGGCCTGGCTGGTCTTTTGGCTCCTCTCTCGTCACGAAGTTCCCAATTGGTTCCGCATGCCTGTGCCTCTACTGGTCTCCACTCACTTGAAGGTGCGAGTGAAGAAGAAAACAACGCACATCCACGCAAGGTCTGAAGGGCCCACTGGAGCACAGAAGGGGGAAGAGAAGGAGGGGGGGGAAGAGGAGGAACCGGTGCCCCCAATCACCCCTCAGTCCTCGGTTGTCCAAAGGCTGATTGCAGCTGTGAAGCCGTCCCAGAGGGACTGGGTAAAGTGGGTTTTAGGGAAGGGAGGCAACGAGTGGCGTCAAGCAACTGTACCTGTACAGCGCATAGAGGACTGGGGGGACAGGGAATTGGGACGTCGGGACAGCGTGGGACTGTTGGGGGGGTTCTTTGTGTTCGAAGGTCTCCGGTATCTTCTAACTGACGGCAGCTTTCCTGGGGGAGTTCCGGGGAAGGCCGGATTTGTTCCTGTGCAGGTCGAAGTGCCTTCAAATGGGAAAGGTCGGTCGGTTTGTTTTCTTTCGATCGTGTGTCTGTTGGGTCATGGTCTTTTTACTTTCTGTGGGTGAATTACCCTTTTTCAGACACGTGTATTAGTCATTTAGCGAAGTGAAGAGTCACACGGACTGACAGGAATTCTCGTTGCTTCTACGACAACCATGAAACGAAGAACGGAAAGGGGCACAGAACTACGGAGAGCTAGTGAGGTCAGAAGAACCCACGATTGAGCGGAAAAACCATTTCGTTCGTGTCAGTCCTTCTCTCCTTTGCAGTACATTGAATAAGAAAATGAATGTACAAAAGAAAGAAATAGTGCATGAGAGAAGAGGAGAACATTGTGAAGTGATAAAACCTCCATCGCATCTCTGCAGATCTTCATGCCCAGAGAGACGGGCTGACGTCGAAGGAAGCGTCAAGGCGTCGGAACGCTGTAGGCCTCAACAGAATCCCATTTGATGTCCGTCTCGTTCTGTGTCTTGTCTTCGTTGTGTGTGTGTGTGGGAGGGGGGGGNGGGGGGGGGGGGGGGGTGCCTCCAGAGATGTTGCGTTGCTTTGCTTCCATTCCTTTCCAGTTCCGTCTTTCTCCTCTCAAGTACTCTCATTTTTTTTTGGTGCACAGGTGTGTCGCTCCGTCCATCTTCTTTGTTTTTTTGTCTCTCTGCTCTACTGTGTATCAAAGCATGATCACACCCCTTTCTCCCTTTTCTTCTTTCTCCTTCTCTCTCTCTTTCTCTCTGTCTTTCCTTCTTCTTTTGATATAGTACACACAAACACACACACACACACACACACACACATAGACACACACACATCCACACACGCGCACACACACACACACACATACACAACCCTTCGTCTTCATCGCTTTCCAACGACAACTTTCTTTCTATCATTCGTTCCCCCTGTCGTTTCTTTGATGGAATTCTCTTTTCGTTTTCTCCTATACAAAAAACTCTGTCTTCTGCTGCTCCAAACAAAACACGCATCCATCTGCGTGCATGCAGGCCGAGTCTCTGCCCTCTTTGATCCAGAAAGAATTCTTCCAGGGCTTCTACCTCTACCAGTTGGCCATCTACGCGATCTGGATCTGGATCGGCAACATCATCGTCGCACCTGCCACGGGAATTCTGGTCGTCATCACGGGCTTCGTCAAGGCCGTGCTGGAGAGGAACACTCAGGTTGGCTTATGTTGGCTGCATGGGAGGGAAGTGCTTGATGTTGGTTGCATGGAGGGGGCCTGGGGCTTTGTTGCGTATGCAGGGACATGAGTACATGTATGTGTGTACACATACATGCATACATGTATACAAAATTCACGCACATAGACACAAATCCTTGCTGGACACAGACACACAGGTGGGAAGGAAGAGGGAGAACGTTAGTCTTATTTTCGGATCCTCTTTGTGCCCTCTCTCTCTCTCTCTCTCTCTCTCTGTCTCTGTCTCTCTTGCTTCTCTTGAGTGGACGAAATTCTGTATGGGTTTATGTGCCTTCTTCTTATCTTGGGACGCCAGTCTCTTTTCTTCTTTTCTTTGTCTGTGGGCCCTTTCCACACCCTTTCTCCAACTGCTGGTGTCCCTCCCACTATATATCTGAAGGGAAGAAAAAGACAAGATGCAAGCGCTAATGCGGTGAGATGCGGATTTGCGTCTTCCAACCGAATTTACAACAAACGCACGCGTGTACACAACAAACGAAACGATCAAAAGGAAGAAAAAATACGAATGGAATCAATTACCTGCAGATGAATCTCGAGAAGGTCACCAAGGCCACTGTAGAGTTAGAAGTCCTCAGGGACGGTGAGTGGGTGTGGATGAACTCCAACCAGCTTGTGCATGGGGATGTGGTGGTCGTGCAGGTCAGTACTTTGCATGGCCTTTGTCTCTCTCGGTGGTTTTGCATATTTGTTTGCCTCTTCTGGTATCGAACTTCTTTCTTTCGTGTCAGATTTGAGCACCAAACTCAAAGCTCGGTGCAAAAGCGAACACACTCACAGATCGTGAGCTGTTGTTTGCCTAATGTAGTGCACCTTGCCTAACTGGCTGACTGCCTGACCCACAGACTCCTCGACCGCCTCGATCACTTTCCGGCTCTCCGGCTGACTGCGAGATCACTTGCTTCTTTTGTTTGTTTGTTTGTTTGTTTGAGTGTGCAGCAGACTTCCATCAGTCTCTTGTTTTTCTTTCGTGAGTAGGAACTGGCGTCGATACCCTTCGAGCCTCTTTGAACGCAACCAATGATCGAATGAATCGGTAAAGCAATCAATCAGTTGAAGTACCATAGCGCTGAATTCGCATGAATGAATGTGTGTGCTCTCTCCTCTCTCCTGCAGGACGACGAATGGAACGTCCCTGCGGACATCGCCCTCCTCTTCGGGTCTGCCGTTGTCAGCGAGGCCTCTCTGACTGGAGAGAGCCACTCGATTGAGAAGAGGCCCTTCGCATCGGATAGAAAGACCCCCTTTGAGCTCGGCAGCAAGCTTGCAGACGCCTCAGTGGTTTTTGCAGGCACAACGGTGCTAGAGCTGAGCAAGTCCGATGAAAGAGGCGGAGAGGGGGGAGATTCTGCATCCTCTTCGACAGAGAGAGAAGGAGAAGCAGAGGATAATGGAGACCCCGAGGAAGCAGAGGAAGAGAAGAGAAAAAGAGCACAAGAAGAAAACAACAACAACAACTTGAGAGGCAAACCAAATGCCCAGAAGAAGAAGAAAAAGAGGGTAGTGGGAGTCGTTGTGGCTACAGGCGTGCGGACGAACAAGGGACAGTTAGTGAGCGGAATTTTGTACCCAGAAGAGAGCAGCTTCAAGTACGAAGAGGACCTGCCGTTTCTCGTCAGTCAGTCAGGCAGTCAGGCAGTCAGTCAGTCAGGCAGGCAGGCAGGCAGGCAGGCAGGCAAGCAGTCAGTCAGTCAGTCAGTCAGTCAGTCATGCTGTGCTCATTCACCGACACACACGTTCGTTGCCTCACTAGTGCACGTGCAGTTGGGCACTGTTCAAGGGACTTCTCTGATTGACTCCCCCAGAAAGATCATCCATCCTACTGGATCCACTCAATCACTCTCTCAACAGATGCATGCATGAATGAATGAGAAGAAAAGAAGACTGTCTGTCCTTCGACGACCTTTCGTCTATCAGTCAATCACCCAGAAAGGTTTTTTTTTCAGTTAATTGTTTGTCTTAATTCCCCTCCTGATCTAGATATGCCTCTCCCTCTTGCTCCTATCCTGGTCTCTCTCTCTCTCTTTCTCTCTCTCTCTCTTTCTCTTTCTCCCTGTTTCTCTCTCTTTCCCTCTATTTCTCTCTCTCTACTTCTCCACCACCTGCCTCTAAAGAAGAGAAAAAAAAGAGGACGGAATGAAATGAAACGAAAGGTTCATTTTACTCGGCCTGCCTGCCTGCCTGCCTGCCTGCGTGCTTGCCTATCTGTTTTATTCTCATGCCTGCCTCTCGTCTATTCGCCACTCGTTCTGCAGGTGTTGTTGATGATTGCATACGGTGTTGTCGTCTTCATTGCGTCGATTATTCTCCTCAAGATGGCGGGGGCTCAGGCGACCTTCCTCGACATGTGAGCACTTGCAATGACCACAATGAGCCAGGTGGGTGGGTATCTTCTCTCTCAGCTTTGATTCCGAGCTGTCGGGACGTGTGTGGGCTCCTCATACTGCTGTTCTTTGCAAGTTGTTGCTTCGTTGCTAGATAATTTCTTTCACCTCCTGCCTGAATGACCACCGTGTTGTCCGTGCATCATGCAGCCGCTTTCTTGTCATTTTAATTTCTCCTTGTCGCTCTGAATGGAAATGAATGAATATGCGTGCAGGTGATTACCCCTCTTCTGCCGGTGGTGCTTGTTGCGGGTCCGATGAGGGCAGCTGAGAGGTTGAGAGAAAGGCACCAGATCTCATCGATGCAACCGACAAGGACGACGCAAGCAGGAAAGGTAAGTGGTGAAATGGGAAGGGGGCATCAAGAGCTCTCTCTCTTCTGAGCCAGCAGCTTTCATTTATTTCTTCTCGCTGTACAAATCAGCCGAAAAGGTACGGCGTTCAGAGGTCTTCTTTCAAGGGTCTTTTCTTTTTCTCTTCTTTCCTGTGCAAGCATCTTCTTGTCTTTTGTCTCGTGTGCAAAGAGAATTCGCGTGCAATATGAAGACACAAACGTCACAAAATGCACGTACGCACAAAAACATATTGAGAAACACCATGCAATCAATTCTTGCTCACCTCCCTCCCTTCCGTCCTGCATGCAGATCCGCATGATGTGCTTCGACAAGACCGGCACCCTCACAAAGGACTGGCTGGACTTTCTAGGAGCTGTGCCCATCGAAAGGAAAGCAGAGGGAAAGGAACCGCAACTGGGAGACGGCCTCGTTGCCCCACAGGAAATTCCCGCCGCCTCCAGTCCTCTCTGGCCCTCTGGCGCTTCGGTGCCCTCTGACGGCGCTTTGTTTATGATTGGCATGGGCACATGCCATGCCGTCGCCTCTTTCCAGGGCCATTTGGTGGGCTCTCAGGTTGAAGTGAAGATGCTGGAGGCCGCGGGGTTCGACTGTTCCCTGCCCACCAGGGAGAAGGGGATTTCGGAAGATCCCGAAGTCGCAGGGCTGCCTGAGCCTGCAGCTGTGATTGGAAGTCCCGAAGGGATGTTTGGATCAGGGCAACAGGGGGGCGGCAGGGTGAAGGTTGCGGTGGTCAGACGTTTTGAATTCGACCATGCGCGCCACAAGATGACTGTAATCGTTGCAGTACCCCGGGAGGGCAGGAAGTCGCCCCTCTACGTGGCCATCACAAAGGGATCATATGAGGCCATTGCATCGTCCTGCGATCCCCTGAGCATTCCAGAGGATTTTCTGGATAGGGCAGAAGATCTGTCTGTCTGTTTGTCTGCACTTTGGACTGATTCGTTCTGTTCTTTCTTTTGGTCATTAAGGGGTGAAAGCTGTTGGATGGCTGGGTACGGATTGAAGAAGGCATCTTTGAAGAGAAGAGAGGTGCATACAGCAAGAAGAGCAGATTCACTTTGACATTCTACTGTCTTTATGAAGCTTTCTTGATCATGTGAAACACATACTCGCACACACACACACACACACACACACCCATACTCACACACACTCAGACACACACTAACACTCACACTCACACTTAGAGCCAGATTCGCACAGGGACGCACGCAGATAACAACACATGCACACATCTATAATTGTCCGTCCATCTCGCGGTTGTTGCAATTCCGGGCTTGAATAGTCATGGAATCAATGTGAACATACATATGATGCATGAACACTGGAATGAATGCGCTGATGGATGGATGGATGGATGGATGGATGGATGCAGGAATGGCGTTGGAGGGCTGCTACGTGCTTGGCATGGGCTGCAAGTTTTTGACCCCTGCGGAGGTGGACTCCATCGTCGTGAAGGCAGAGACCGACCGTGACTCGGTGGAGAAGAACCTTCGGTGCCTTGGACTGATCGCCTTCCGGAATGAACTGAAAGATGATTCGGCAGAGGCGTTGGGGGAATTGAAGGAAGGCGCAGTGAGATCTGTAATCATTACGGGGGTGAGTGGGTGGGTGGGTACGTGCGTGAGGTATTTCTTTCTCTCTCTCTCTCTTTCTCTCTCTCTTTCTTTCTCTCTCTCTTTCTTTCTTTCTTTCTATTTATTTCTGTATGCGGTCTTGTTCTTCGATCGTTCCTCTCGTGTACTCTCTTTCTTATTCTTATTCTTATTCTTTTGCTATGTTTGTTCTCTCCGTTTTGGTCACTGTGGGGTCAGGGCGATTTTCTGTTCTTCTCTCTTCCCTTCGTCTTCGCTGTTTTGTTGTTTGTTTCTTTGTTGGTTCTCCTGTCACGCCCCTATGTGTGTTGTTATTGTGTTGATCAAGTGCACTGTTGTTCATCCAAAAACTCACGCTTCAAGAGAGTCTCCCTCTTTCTTTACACTACGCATTGACTGACTGACTGAGTGAGTGAGAGAGTGAGTGACTGCAGGACAACGCCCAGTGCGGTCAGTACATCGCCCGATCTGTCAGATTGGTGGAAGAGGAGGCCCTCGTTCTTCTTGGGGACGTCCCGAAAGAAAAGGGGGAGCTGTCGGGACTGTCGGTCGGGGACGTGACGTGGTCAGACATCCGGGCAAAGAAGGCGAATAAGGGCAAGGAGAAGGACGGAAAGGGAGAGGGAGGGGGGGGAAGTTCTGCGACAGTGGTTGGACTCTCCAATGAAGAAGTGCTCTCTCTTCCTGGACTTCTCGTCAGTCTTTCCGTTCACCGCGCATTGATAACAGATTTTCTAATTGCCTTTTTGTTTCTGCTCGCAATTGCCCTCGGGTCTCTTTCTTTTTCTCGGCAGTATTTTGTTTGAAATTCGATTGAATGATCAAAAGGATGAGCGAAAACAGCACACGAATGAGCAAAAACCGGAATTTGCTAATGACTCACGCACGCTGGCGCAATTGAACTCAGGATGGAAGTGTGGAGCTTGCCGTCACGGGACGCGCCTTTGATTTGCTCCTCGAGGAGAAGAAACAGAAAGAACTCGAGACACAGCTGTGTCAAGGGACCCGTTCGTCTTCTTCCTCCCACACTCTGTCAGGAAAAAGAGGAAATTCGAGAGGCAGTGCGTCGACCATCCTCTCTGCCTGGATGGGGGGAGCGTCCGTTTGTGCCGGGTCGTCTGTCCTCGACAGAATGCTCTTCTACATCCGGGTCTTCGCACGGACGTCGCCAGCAAATAAGGTAAACCTGTCTCCTTATCTGTCTGTCTATCTGTCTGTCTATCGGTCTGTCTGTGAGAAACCGTATAGTCTGCCTGCGTGTCTCTCTCCCTACCTCCCACCCATCCAACATTTTGATTTTGGTCTTTGACTGGTTGTTTTTTCGTGTTCTGGGTGGATTCTGCTCTCTTATCTCTCGAGAGATCGTGTTCTCTCCCGCCCTCTGATGCACACGCACGTATATGCGCAGACGCATTCATCTTTGAACACATATCTACATGTGCAAACACGTACGCATGCCCATGCGCATGCACAGACACACACACACACACACACACACACACACACAAGCGAATGTACACGTACAGGTGGAAGTGGTGGAGGTCTTCAAGGAGGCCGGACTGATGACAGGCATGTGCGGCGACGGGGGGAACGACTGCGGGGCCCTCAAGGCCGCACACGTGGGCGTCGCCGTCTCTCAGGCAGAGGCCTCCGTCGTGGCCCCCTTCGCTGCAGGGAACAGATCCGTCATGGTGGGTCGGTCGGTTGGTCGGTGGCTCTCTCTCTGCATTCATTCATTCATTGACAATCAACGGGGGCAAGCTGAAGTTAGGCTGCTTGTTCGTCAAATTCTGAGCGAGGCTGGTCTAGCGAGCTGACTGACATTGAAGATGCTCAACGCATCGAAGACTGCACTTCCTCAAAATGAAAAGAAAGCATGCGAAAAAATGGTGCTTCTTCTGTGTTTGTTTGTTTGAGAAAAAATTAAATCAAATGGGGACGACATGACTGGTGTGTTGTCGTCGTGTCTCGATCATTCCTTTTCTTCGCCCATTCTTTTGATTTTGAGTCCAACAAGCTTGACAGACAATCGTCTGGCTCCTTTGACTTCAGATTATGGGTATAATCTCGGTGTATGTGCTCTTATCTTTGTTTCTCCTCTGCATCTGATAATGCAGTCGGTGGTCCTGCTCCTTAAGTACGGCCGTTGTGCCCTTCACGTCTCCTTCTCGGCGGTGAAATTTCTTCTCTTCTATGGCCTCATCGCCTCAGTCATGCAGGTCTGTCGTTCGTTTTTTTTTTCTCTCTTCGTTCCCTTCTTTCTCATCGTCTGTTTGCGTGTGTCATCATCTTCCCTGTGATGGCCTGAGGGGCTCCGTCTCCTGTGCAGAGAAGAATTGCGTTTGGCTGGTAGCTGGGCCGTGTGACTTCTATTCACTCTGTTTCATTCCTTTTTCTTTTCGTTTCTCTCTTCCTCTCCTAGCTTCCTCTCTGTGCATGTGAGAGGAGGAGAGAGTGCGTATGCGTGAATCAACTGATTGATCTGTCCCTCTCTACAGCTGTATTCCCTCCCTCTCCCTCTGTCTCTCTGCCTGCCAGCGAGAACAAATTTCCTTCCTTCTTTCCTAACTGTATTGGAAGGAAAACACACACGGCGTGCGTCAGGCATGAAATTGCATTGCGTGATGAAAGGAAGGAATCAGAATAGCGGCTGGATGACTTCATGAATGAACCTGTGCAGCTGACATGTCGATACTTCGGCGTGTTCATCGCCCAGCTGTCCTACTTCATGATCGACATCGTGGCTGTACTTGTCCTTGGGTTCGCCCTCAGCTTAGGGGAACCCGCAGACCGCCTCGCCCCCAGCAGGCCCACGTCCTCTCTGCTGGGGGCTCTGAACATTTCGTCTCTCCTAGGCGTCTTTGTGATCTCTTTTGCCTTCTACGTCGCCGGCATCCTTCACATGCAGGTATGCGTTGTTTCTCTTTATTCTCAAACAGCTAGGTCCAGTTTATGATTCCTTCCGCGTTTCATTTCGCTTCTTCTCAATAAAGGTAGACTTATCGGTGGTCACTCCAGAGAGACTGCGATGGGGATTCGCATTAGTCCTTGATTTCATTTCTCTCTCCACTCCACGCACGCTTCTAACTTCTCTGCATGTGTCTTTCTGGTCTGTCTGCAGACTTGGGAGGGGTACGTCCGCTGGCCCGCTCAATTCGCTGAGGCTGCCCAGTTTTGGTTCCACACAGACAATTGGGAGTCGACCTCCATCTACACACTCATGTACCTCATGCAAGTAAGTTGTTTGTATGGTACCTCGTGGATATCTTCGTACACTTTTTGTCTCTTTTGGTGGCTGATATTTTGGTTGGAGTCACTTGAAGAGTTTTCTCTTCTCGAGCCCCGTTGTCTCTTCACCTTTCCTGAAGAAAGAACTGTATGGGAAGAGCTGACCAAGGAAGAGCTTTGACGGAAAGACAAAAGTGCGGAGACAAGAAGAGACAACACGAATCAAGCCTTCTTTCTGTTCTCTCTTCCCTTTCGTGCCTGCCTGCCTGCAGGTCTTTTCTGCCTTGGTCTTTTCCTTCGGGCACGTCCATAGGGCCCCGCTCTTGAATCAGTACCCCCTCCTGTTCTGTTTCGTCCTCATCTACGGTTTTTCTCTTTGCGTCCTCTTTGACAAACCCGATGGGCCCCTCGCCTTTGCATTCCACGTGGCGTCGGAACAATTCAACGGGCCGAACCCCGAGAACCCTGTGTGGAAAAAGTATCAAGAAAATGGGGGGGCACAGAGCCTAGCGATGGGCGTCGGCCTTCGAGTTCAACTCGTTCTTATTTGTATGGCATCACACGTTTGCGTGGTGCTCTTCCAGAAAATCGGTATGGAAGGACAAGTAGGAGACATCGTTAGGAGGCGATATCCTTTAGAGAGAGTTAAATTTAGGGTTTGAATCTCGAAAACTCTGAAATTGTCTGTTTGTGTAGAGTGTCTGTTCAACTTGAAAGACTTTTTCTTTAGCTTCATGTTATTTAATTAACAGTAATTGAAGTTGCTGCTAGTACTACATTGTGCACAGTACTGGCTATTTGTACGAATTGCATCCAAAATTATTCGATTGTTTTAATTCAATGAATTTTTTGATTATATATTTAATTATAGATAATATAGAGCCTCAGCAATTGCCAATTAATTACACTTTTTAATTGACTCTGATTGTTTGTACAACCTACAGTTAGGGCTGCGCCGCTGCGGAGCAAAAAAAAATTTTATATGTAAGGATTGTGATGTTTTGTACCACTAGTTTTTAAACTTCATGACACAATAGCAATCATCATATTGACTAGCATATTGAATCATTCTTATGATTTACGAATACAATAATAGTAACAATATTATCTATTTGTTGGCCTTCACTATATTACAGAGATCTTATTTAAACAACCTCCCTGAACCTAAGTGTCACTTAAAAAAATATAATTAAGATGATCTCTATCTGCGGCATTGGTTTTCAAGAGACCGTCTACGCCTGCGGCGTAGATAGTGAAAACACCGTCCAGATATGCGGCTTTAGCTTTCAAGACACCGTAAATGATCCGCGCCTGCGGCGCGGACTTTCAAGCTTATCTAAAAATGCGGCTTAAACTTTCAAGTGATAGTTAGGTTCAGGGAGGTCGTTTAAACTAAGATGTCGTCGATCATAGTTATACCAGCACTGCTTTTAATTAATTTAAAGTTTGCGCCACTAGTTACACAAGATTTTTATTGTAAGACTCAGAGACTGTAGGAAATAAATCAAAGTGTTTCTGGGGGAGAGGCATTTAATATTTGTTTTTAACACGTCCGGCCTAATTCTACAAAAGCTCTACGCACTCCACACAACATTCTATTAAATTAAAACTTAAAAAATTGTTAAACCAAGTTGTCTCCACTAACACCCCTGCACAGCAACTTGTCGATCCCCATCAACACCTCTGCACGGCAACTTGTCTCCACGAACGCCCCTGCACGGCAACTTGTCCCCACCATCACTGAAAAGTGACTCTTCATGGCGGGATAGGAGCCAGCAATCTAGACGAGATGCAACATGCACCTCAAGACGCAGAAAAGGGCAAAAATTTAAAACGATCTGGAAAAAAGATCCGTCCCTGTGCTCTCCACCCTATTCTTTCATGATCCTTCCTACGATCCAAACAAATGAAGATCTCAAAGAAATGTCTCCGAGACAAGAGCTGACTGACTGACTTGACCACCGTCGTTTTTTTCTTACCAACGTTCTTTCCGTTTGGATATGCAGGAATGTACAGAAGCTGGAGGGAGGGACTGAACAAGTCGGGAACTCCAGGCATCTCCAGGCAGGGTTACCGCGACCAAAAGCAGACGCAGACAGACAGAAGAAAGACGCACCTAAAAGGTCGAGACTCTCCAGAGCGGCAGGCACCCCAACCTGCAGGAGGAACGGCAAAAGAAACGTCAAACAAGGCCGCTCACAGCTTTGTCAGGAAGGCTCTCGAGAAGAAGCCACAATTTTGAATCCAAGGGCTGAAGAAGAAACGCGAGACGACTGACGCATGCAGGGCAGCAAATGAAAGTGATGAACCCCTCCCTCTCACTTCGACCTGGGACTTCTAATCCTCAAGCGTCTCCAGACGGACACACAGAGACAGACAAACACACAGCCTGTATGATCGACTTGTTTTCTTCTTTAAATTTTTCCTTCTTCTCACAAACAGACAGCCTGAGGCAGACACACGAAGGGATGTTCGATGTTCTTTCCTTTTTTTCCTTTCCTTTCCCTTCGTCCTCTTGACCGATTGTCAAGACGGAGATAGACAAGAAAAAGACAGACAAAAAAAGACAGACAGACAGACAGACAGACAGACAAACAGACAGACAGACAGACAGACAGACAAACAGACAGACAGACTGACTCACGGGCGGGCAGACAGGCAGGCAGGTAGGCGGGCAGACAAGCAGGCAAGCAGACCGTCAGCGACCGTCAGGCAAGCAGACAGGCAGGCAGACAGACAGACAGACTATGTCTTTCTTCTTCTTCTCCCTCCTTTTCTTCATGAACACAACAGACAAAAAGAAAGAAAGAACAAAGACAAAAGAACAGCACCAACAATCAAAGAGCGTGGGCAGGGGGCCCGAAAGGTGAGAGTTAAGCGCCCCTTGCCTCTCCACCTCCCCACAGACTTTCACGTGATCACTGGTTTCACACGCTACTCCTCTGCTGCTTCCACTCAAGACAAGAAAGAGAACAGACAGACAGACAGACAGGCAGGCAGGCAGGCAGGCAGACAGACACACAGACAGACAGACAGACAGACAGACACCAGGCAGGCAGGCAAATAGACAGAGAGACAGACAGATGAATGACATTTTTTCCTTTCCCTTTCCTCACAGACATTCAAGCAGAGGAACAGACTAGCGTCCCAAGGCGCACATAAAAATGCTCTGTTGCAGACACTACACAGTCTCATGGGTTCGATCTTTGTCGAGCAGACGAGTTTGAGGCCAAAACTACATGTGACGCGTGCAGACCTCATAATCCGAGGGGACCCCGACCTCATAATCCGAGGGCATCTTAATGGGGGGTGACGGATCGTCGACTCGAAAGAAGAGACGGGTGCAAGCGAGGTGTGTGCGACGCACTATAACGACAAGGGATTGTCCACGGCTGCACGCAAAAGAGATTAGCTGACTCTACGAAAAAAACAACCACAAATTTCTCTTCCTTCAGAGTCTCTGGCTTCCGAGACGAAACCAGATTGATTATGTACCAGATTTCCATCTAGCTTGCTTCAAGGGAATGTCGCTCTATATCAGGGCTGTTAAATTCGAATAGTCACAATTCGACTATTCGAATAGTGGGTCGGTATTCGAATAGTAGGTCGGTATTCGAATATTCGAAGGGGTTTCTTATAGGGGGGGACATGCACGAAACCGTCGAACGACGACGAGTCGACGAAGTCGACTCATGTCGACTCGTCGACGTCGCTCGACGACGAGATACGACGAGTGCATGCATGCCATGCACGCCGAGACGCGACGCGCGCGGCGTCGACCGCGCGAATATAGCCGCGGTATATATAGGGCCACTATAGGCGCGCCGCCGCATGCATGCACTCACACGCGCAACCTTCGATCTATGAATATACAACATATCTACAACACTCATCCAACTCCAAAATGGTCTTGATTCTTGATCACTGTTCTCAGATGCCACAGTGGCCACTGGCCCCACAGCCCTCACTATCAATAATTTTCTCTGAGTCTTCTGAGTTTCTTGGAGCTTCCAAGGTATGTGCGGAATTGTTTGACACACTGTCACAGACACCGGCGCCACTGGGTGACAGTGGGTGTCTGCGTTGTCACCTGTTTTCCAACTTCAGTGACTTTCTGATACCTGCTGGGCTGAGCAAGAGCCTGCTGGAGTGAGTCTCCGAGTCACACGGAGCTTGCAAAGATTCTGGTTGAGAAGGCAACTGTTGATTGGAGGGAGACGAACTCGGAGGGAAAGACGCCCATGGAGATGACAGAGAACGAAAACTCCAAGAGGTCACTGGGCCCTCCATCACCTCCAGGCCATTTATGTTGCCCAGTACACTTGCAACTCATGAACGACCCTGTAACAGGATCCGATGGATTCACATGTAAGTTCTGGATGGTCTAAGTTCCACGGGCAGGTCAAAGCTCCGTTACAGCCGATCCGTGCAGTCCTCATCGGTCTTCATTCTCCCACAGCTTTTCTGATTGTTGCGTATAGTCACACCGATTCAGACCTTTCAGCGAAGCACAGTTCGTGTAGTGAGCCTTGTTTTTTCAGGGAGGGCGTGCTTTTTTCGCGAGAGCCTATCTGACATCATGTTTGTGACGCTTGCTCCGCCATCGATTGAATTGATTGCTGTACGCAGCCGTACGCAGCCTCCGTCTTCATGATCAACAACAGGCAGCTCACGCCCTGATTGTGTGTGCAGATGAGCGGGACGAGCTGATGAACGTGCTTGCTTCCGAAAACCCCGTCTCACCCATGACGAGAGAACCTCTCCAGAAGACGATCTATGAAAACAAGGCGATCAAGCGTGCAATCGAGGCGTATAAGGCAAACCTCGCTCTCTGCAGTGACCACAACCAGCAGGCCATCGCTTGGTGCGGTAGGTTTCTTCATTTCAGTATCTACTTAACCTTTGAAATTCCTGTGTCGATTGACCCATTCCTGTGCCGAGCCTCCCTTGCTCCGTCAGATTTGGACAATCTTCGCAACACGCCCCTTTCGTCTTCTCTCCCGTACCCTTCTGTCTGTCTGTCTGTCTGTCTGTCTGTCTATTGTGTTCATGAAGAAAAAGAGGGAGAAGAAGAAGAAACATATAGTCTGTCTTTTGGCCCCCCTGCCCATGTTGTTCGATGGTTTGTTCCGTTTTTTTGTCTCTATTCTTTCATTCTTGCTTTTTATCTGCTGTGCACATGAAAACAAGAAGGGAGAAGAAGAAACATACAGTCTGTCGCTCTGTCTGTCTGTGTTGTTCTGTGTGCACTTCTTCCTCGGGGTGTGCATCAGCGTGTGTGAAGTGAATGAAAGCTGGACTTGACCTTTTCACACACATGTTGCGCTTGCTCTCTTGTGTTGCCAATTGCAGTGGCGCATGAAGAGATGGTATGCCTCCGGTGCATCGCACACACAGCCTCCATGGACTCGGAGTCTGCAGCTTCTTGTCGGGGTCTGGCAGAGGGGTCTGCAGCTTCTTGTCGGAGTCTGGCAGAGGGGTCTGCAGCTTCTTGTCGGGGTCTGGCAGAGGGGTCTGCAGCTTCTTGTCGGGGTCTGGCAGACACAGCCTCCATGGACTCGGAGTCCCCAGGCCCTTCAAAACCTCCTCAGGCTGGCATCCATCATGAATGCTGGTTGGTGGAGATCCACGAGTTCTCTGCACACATCAACAAAACGATCGACTACAACGAACTGGAAGAACATGCAGAGGACAGCAGGGATAGAAGGTAGGCCTGCTTCGTTACTACCGACGAGGAATGAGAGGGAGAGGGTCAAATGGGCATGCAGAGGACAGCAGGGGAAGGTGTTGAGGTGAAAGGAAAGGAAAAAAAGGGAAGGAAGGAAGAAAGAGGGAGAGCTGAAAGAGCAGTTGCATGAGAGAGACGGAGGGAGACGGAGAAAGAGCTTTCTTTTGGACAGGGATGTCCATCCAACAATCCATCCATCCATACATACATACATGCGATGCAGTGGGGCCTGACGCTGCGTGAGAAGACGCTCGTCCGTCTCTCTTTGATGGAGATCTTCGTCCACAAAGGTCAGTCAGTCAGTCAGTCAGTGGGCGGGTGGGGG
>JAHBMJ010005405.1:60810-69078 GCA_018398765.1 Chromera velia | reverse complement strand
GGTGTTCTGGTCTACTCTTGGCTCGTCTGGCCTCGAATAGGGCAGAAGAATAGGGGTATACCTAGAAGTTGAAGTCTGCTAGTAGATTTAGAGTCTTAAAGCCTTAGGCGCAAGTCTAAGTCTTGGAGTTCTGTCACTGCTGTCACTGTTTTTAGATCTGCATGAGGGACTCAAGAAGGGTGGAACCTCAACCTCAGTACAAATGAAAGACGGAACTTGATTCAAGATTTTTAATCTCGATGTTTTCATGAAGCGGAATCATTGTAGATACGACATTTCGATTCGATTCGATTTTTGATTGCATGCATATATATACGGCGATTATTCAGCTCTGTCGATTAATCGCCGTGCACTATTGGGTTTGACTATTCGGCTTTCTGACTGATTGATTTTGCACCGTACTTAGATTTGGCTACTTCGAATTTAGCCCACACGTTATTTAGCTTTGCCGCTTTAGACTCAGAAGGCAATTTGTAGTTCTTTTGATATATTTAAGCTAGCTCTTACGACTGTTTTGCTCACGCGTATCTCTCTCTTGGCTACTAGTATTTCTCCTTTCCTTTTCTTTGTTTCTTTCTTACCTTTTAATCTCTTTTATTTCTTTTTCTCTTTTTCTAGGACTTTACTTCGACTACACTGTGCTGTTAGGAGTAACTACTGGCCCTTCTCAGAAAGTTTTTGGTTACCATCAAATTGGTAACTAAAACTTGGTAACTAGAGGGGTCTGAGGGGATTACCACTACCACGGTAATCTGGGTATATCTGCCTACAAATATTTATATCAAGATCTAATATAGGAGAAACAAATCTTCAAAAACTGTGTACGAGTACAGTACGACATAAAAAAGATCATTTTTAAACTTTTTTTGTCTAAATTATTTCTATAATATCAAGAACTTGACTTTAACTTACATATACTTACATATATTTCTAGATATAAGAGACCTTTATAATAAATCTATCTTTAGTACTCGATTTACTCACTAATTTGTTTTACTTAAAAGAACAGTTACCACTGTTTTGGTTACCGAAACAACGGTAATCAATATGACTCTGCAGGATTACTGTAACTATATGAAAATGGTTACCGAGCGGCCTAACGGCCGCTTTGGTAACCAAACTAAGTTGGTTACTCCTAAAAGCACAGTGTAACTTCGACAGAACATCGGTTCTTAGCTAGGTCGGTTTATTTCTAGCTGCTTCGACCCAAAATCGGCCTCTGGTGAAACTGGTCTTTGGTACAAGCAGGAAAACTCTAATCCAAGAACTTCTGAATACTACTAGATGCACCTCTACTCTTTTTTACTAGGGAGAGAATGCGCTAAAAGACCGTAAACCTCTTTTCGCTCTAGTTTTCGCTGCATAGGGCACCGCTTTACATGCCTAACAAGGATCCGAAACAACTGGATCAGCTCAGACAGAGTCAGACCGTCAATGTATTTTAACTTTTTGAAACTAGTTTTGAAACTCTCAACTTTTTTTTCAATCAATCAATCAATCAATCGACTAAATCTAGGACTATAGCTAAATCTTACGATCAAAGTTTTATTCAGCTTTATTCAGCTGTGCTGTTGGAAGTTGGAAGGTAGCACTTACCACTACCACGCTACAAGCCACTCTGCTCTTATTTTTTCGTTTATATAATTACACCTCAGGCTATAGCTCTAAAGCTAAAGTCTATTTGAAGATGCCTCCAATTTCAGGTCGCATCGTGCTACTAGACAGCTATAAAGGTAAAAGACAGTTCATGCCGAAGCCTTTCTCGAAGATGTAGAGCCTGCTCACAGCTCTTACCTTTGCATCCGAGGGGGAGATTTAAATCTCACTTCAAAAGCCACATCAAAAAACAGGAAAAGTCTCCAATATTGAAGCCCTCGCCTCGTCAAGAGGGGACCTCCCCGGTTGAGGCCCTTCAGGCGGGATGACTCTGTCTACCCTTGAATTTGAGGAATGACCATTGCGCAGCGGTCCGATCGCATGTGTTGCCGAGTGCGGAAGGACAAGAAGGAGGCGCTTGAGACCCCTGGGAGATTCCAGTCCCGGGTCCCCGATGGTGATTGCATGGAGAGCATGTTTGAGTGCTCGAAGACAGTTGCGTACCTGCATTTGCTCTCAACCCAATAATTACCCCCCACTCTGAACCCCAAATTGGAAGATGGACCAACTTGAAGTATGCAGAGAAAAGATATGCTTCGCGTTCTCGAAAACTGTTCATGAAAAAAGGGATGAATAAGAATAATTGCAACCAAGACAACCGAGTCGAGTGCCTGCAGGCGCTTCAGCGTTCTCTGACCAGAAAAACAGTTTGCAGCACCCGGCAAAGGCCCACTCTATTGCTACCTACCCTCTCTGCCGTCAGTGAAGAAGGAAGGGAATGCTCTTCCGGTCCTGCCGGCATGCCAAGGAGGGGGAGAACGAGTGTCCCGATCGAAAACTCGTCGCATTCCTGAGAACACATCGACCACTTAGCGTATGCAGATACACACGCAAAGAGAAAAGGAAGGTGTCAAAGGGTACGTAGAGAAACTTGACAGAGAGGAAGAGACGGAAAGAAGTTCAGCACGCAGCACGTAATGCATCCCCGCTCGGATCAAACGACGAACTTTTACAATTTGCTGGATCGCTGCTGCCAGGGTTGATTGCAGCTTTGCCGAGGGGGGGGGCCTTTCCTCGACCACAAGATGGAAGAGCACCTGCATGTGCGCCATAGAGGAAGGACGGAACAAAGCATAAGCACAGCGGCGTGAGTCCATCATGCATTATGCTTATTGATTGACGGTTTCACGTCAGCACAGAAGGGAGAGCGAGGGGGAAACACTACTGATCAATTTGCCGAGACAGTCACGCAGATTTTGTGGAATTCCTCTGTTCTCCAGAATTCCAGACTTTCTGTGCAATTCAATTCTTGCAACTGGCTCACAAAAGTCGTCATAAATTGTGTGCGTGTCTGCATGACGAGTCACAAAGCGCACGACACTCTTCATTTTTCGCAAACAGGCGTCTTCTTAAAGACATTTTTCGCAGAAAAGGGTTCATCGACATCCATGAAAAGCATTCAAAAAAAAGAACATATGATCTTCATGAAGAAGTAGAGACAGTTGACCATCAATGGAGTTCAGTCAGATGTGCCTCTGAGCCTTCTTAGTTCAGCTGACCTGGGCACACCCAAGGGCAGAGTGACGCGTCATGAAGAACTCTCCAGCTGCCCAAGGCCCCTTTTCCTTTGCCTGCGCACACCGATGAATCGCATCCTCCAAACATTGTTTGGTGAAGCAGCACGAAATCTCACCCTCTACTGAAGCCACGAGACGATGAGCGCTCGGACATCTGGGCTCACAGCCAATAAAAATGATGAATTAAAAAAAGCTCTTTCAAGAACCCGTGGCGGGCGTGAATGCGGTTGCAACTACATATGGCGTCTCCGTTGTCAACAAAAATCGGACGTGGCAGACTGGGCAGCTCTCGATCCCTCTACAGAAGAAAGACGGACTTCGGTTGATTGTGTCTGTCTGCGATGCGTCACGCACGCAAAAGGCCTCACTGTTTTTTTAATGCGGCAGCACGATGACGCGCATCTGCTTGGTGGCAGCTTCCCGACTCCCCCCCACTCGCTTCCTTGTCCCTTCCCCACCGCTCACCTCCTTCAGCTGAACCTCCAGAGAGGGGAACGTCAAGTCTGTCTGCGCGTTGCAACGAACACATGCATTCACTCGTGCATCTATCATTCTTGAAAGAGAAAATCGGAGGGAGTCTCGTTGCGAGTCTCGTTGCCAGGATCGCAGGTTGTCCTGCCTTGCTAAGAGGGCAACACAGGAATGACTTCAGAGAGTTCGGAGCGGAAAGAGGCCTTACTAAGTGTAGAAGCCAACCAAAATAGAAATTAGAACGAGACCGGAAAAAACGGCAATACGGCCAGGCAGACCAAAGAGAGGGGGGGAATGCACTGACAAAAACTCAAAATAACCCACCGAAGTTTCACTGAGCGCGATAAGCTGCCGGTGCTGCAAGAGCAAAGAAAAACCAAGTCAGACTGTAAGGTGAAAGCATACTGTGGGGGGAAAGGAAAGGAAGAGCAAGCTGCCTGTGTCTGAATCAGATAATTTCAGCAACCCCTCTATCCCTCGATCTCGCTCACCCCTCTCTTCTTTTCGCCCCTCCTCCCTCCCGTGCTGCCTCTCCTCATGTTGAGAAGGCACTCCACTCATCTGCTAGATGCTACAAAGTCACTGAGTGGTTGTCTAGACAGAACTGCCGAATTGCACCACGAAACCCACAGATGGCTTCAGGAAGTATCCGCCCAACCTTCCACCACGACGCCCATGCCCCCACACACCGACCCACCCACCTCTGCAGAATCGAAAGAAAGAGAAGTGCCGACAGGGACCACCACGCCAAGAAGCTCTTCACCATAAGCCGCGCATGCTCGTTCTCCCGCAGCCACACTCATTCTCGCTCCCCGTTGCCTGCCTCCTCCTCCTTCTGCACCTGCCTCAATGAGCAGGTCCAGCCTGTCTACAGCAACCCCCGGACGAAGAGGGAACCCCCCACAAAACTCTAGACGGTGGTCTCGCCCGCCGGAATCTCCTGCTCAAGCGTGAGCCGCGGCACACACATATACAGGGGGAGCGAAAGGCGTGGGTGAGAAGAGGTTGAGAAGAACACACCGACCAACCCTCCTGTGGGGCCTTCTAGTCATCCCACAAGAGCACCAAGATACACCGAAATGAGCAGATGAAAAAAGCTCACGCAAACTTCACGAACGTTACGTGCAGAGTATGTGGAATAGACTCAATCAAGAATGAAAGAGCCCTCATTGTACGCTCAGGATAGAAACTGTCCAGAAGTACACTCGCTAGTGTAAAGACACTCTATTGCGGCGGATCAGACTTCACGTCGTTTCTGCACTTGCAATACATAGCAAGGAATGAACGAAAAAGAGAGCGGGACGATGTGAAAGTTTAACCAGCAGATCATTGATGATATGAGGAGACGGACCTTCGAGAGACGAAAGCGACTCCTGCCACGGAGCTGTTCCCATCAGACCCAGAGACGTTGAAGCAGATCCTTCTGCTCCTTCGCCCGTCGACAACCCCGCGGTTCCCCCCTCCCCCTCAATGCAGATACCTCCGGGAGTTCCGGTGAACATCCAAAGGGAAAATGCGCTCACGAGAGGGGGTTCGCCAAACACGCACCGGATCCGGCCGCCCTGGGGCTGCATACAGTTTGATTTAATTTGGGTCTCAGAGAGAGAGAGAGAGAGAGAGAGAGAGCCATCGAGAGAGACGGGTGCGAAAAGGGTACGGAACAACATGCAGCTAAAAACCCACCAACTTGCAACTCTCTTTCGGCAACCAATGCAAGTACCACGGAAAATTTTTTCATGCAGAGAGATGAGGGCGGAACCAAAAAAAAAAAAAACAGAAGAAAAAGAACAGAAGCCTCCGCAACTACAGGAAAGTACAGGGGCAAGAGTGTATAGACCAAGACAAAATAGAAAACGAAAGGTTGCCAACAAGCAAGCAAAAGCAGACTGTAAAAAGAAAACAAGAACCAACCCGCAGTTGCCCTATAGGACGACAAAGAGGTTCCCCCCCTCTTCCTGCTGCCAGAGGAAGTGCAGGAATTGGAGGTACAAGGGAAGGGGGGCGTGCGACTCTGACTGTTGGTGTTTTATGGCTCTTCATCTGTTCTGACACTGTCTCTGGTTGCTTCTGAGACGCAGAGGCAGATAAAAGAGGAGAGGTTGAGGATGACGAGTTTCCTATGGTCCGACTGAGGAGCCGTAGAAGGGAAGATGGTCTGATGAGTCGAAGTGCCGGATGCAGATTTGGATTGGAGGAATGAGCCTGCGGTTGCGGCTGTGCAGATTGAGATGGGGGGGATTGGGTGGTTTGTTGAGGCTTCAATCGGGTGCCCTTGGAGTCTCCAGGGGATCGGCATTTCGCATCATCTCCTCCCCTGTCCCTGACTCGTCCTTCTCTCTCATGTTGCCCCTTACTCCGACCGTTCATGTCTGGGTGACCTCTTGTGCCAACATCTGTTTGTCCCCCAAGCCCCTGCTTCCTCAGAGGTGAGTGCCGTAGCGGAGAGGCAAGGGGAGGGAGAGCAGAGCCGGCAGGGGCCGCTGCACAGTGCAGAACACGAAAAAAGGAGATTTAGATGGACAGACAGGAAGACACGCACATGAAGCTGGAGAACGAAAAAAAGCACCCCTCCCTCTCTGTGTTTCTTTCTCCCTCTTTCTCCCTAATTCTCCCTCTCTCTCTGCCTCCCTCCCTCCCTCCCTCTCTCTCTCTCTCTCTCACACACACACACACACACACACACACACAACCTTGCATACAGACACACAACCAGAACTTCAAAGAGACGTATGAAGGAATTTCTCTTCTTGCATTCTTTCTCTCCCGCATGTCTTTGCAGATACAGACGCAAAGGCACAAGCAGAAAGCAATTTCTACGCGCGAAAGCAGACGAGCGCAGTCTCTTCAGCCTGAAAGAAATCCTACCTTTCCTGTCGCCGTCGGAAGCAGAGCGAGATGGAGACAGCGGCGGGGCCTCCCCTCCCCCCCGGGGGCCCTTCTCACTCCGTCTCTCTCTTGCCTCCCCTGTAGAAACTGCCCCAAGGGAACCTCCAGACGTCCCCAAGGAAACCGAAGGAGGCTCAGGTGCAGTCGGAAGTGGAGGGAGGGACAGACGGGAGAGGGTGCCTGCAGATGCGAGGGCTGCCAGTTCCAGTGCCAGTCCTCTCAGCTGGTCCTCCTGCGCCTCCCTCACTCTCTCGATCTCTGCCTTCCAGTGTCTGCACACACAATTGCAGTGGCAGAGAATTCAACAAAAAGAATCACCTCCCTCCCCGCGCTTCATTTTCCTCTCCAAGCAACGCATAGTATTTCAGGTGAATATTGCCATACCCGGAAGTCATTGGAGAGTACAGAGCAGAGATCGTGACAGATGGAACGGTCTAGTTGAGTTATGAAAACACCCCCGCTTCTCTTCTCCTTTTTTTCTCCCCCTTTGCAACGTAGGGCCAGACTGATTTTTTGAGTACCCACCTCTCTTCTGGGTTGACGGGTGGAGTTTGTTTGATGCGGTTGCAAAGCAGGTCTCGCTGAGCGTACACCAAGGTGCCTTGCCTATCATTCTACCGTCTTCTGTTCTGACTGACCTTTCCAGGGCTTCCACCTCTGCCACTTGTTGCTGCACTAATCTAGAGACTGCAGAGGCACCCGCCGACTCTGTTTCGTCGTCCTCCTCTTCGTCCTCTTCCTCGTCCTCCACGTTCCTCCCATCGAGGGGGTCTTCTTCGCCTGTGTGTGCAAAATTGCGACTGGCGCTGGATTTTTTCTTTGACAGGGAGAAAACCTGCGGGCGGCAGCGTGGGTTGGGGGGCCATCACAACGAACTCTCGATATTGGAACAAGCTAAAACAAGATTCCATCCGAAGGCACACAAGAGGACACCACAGTACGAGGCGGACAGAATGAAGGTGCATCCAAGAATGAAACAACCAAGCGAAGACCAATCAATATTAATTGAAAGTCCTGCTCGGCCTCTTCAAAGAAGGAGAAGAACATTCTCTTTTCAGGGGAAGGAAAGAGTGCTCGATCCCCTTCGGAGTACCATGAGAAGAATCAGAAATCCAGAACCGTCATCATTCATCGTTCTTAATTCACAACAGGCCAACAGACGGTTTTACCACCAATTTGACCAGACGCCCAAGACGCTTTGAACAAGACACAAGGGGAAGGGCGGGGAAAAGAAGTGACGTAGTACGGAAGACGGGAAGATGGAAAAGCAAAAAGGAAGACGGGAAGAGAGCAAGGAACGAACAATTGACCTTTGGAGATCCTGACGGACCCCCTTCCGACAGTCCCCCGAGCCCCCCTGTCTCCCGATACCCAATGTCAGCCCCATTGCTACTTCTTTCACTCTCAGATGTTACCGGTGACCCCTGATATTTCTTCATGCCGTCACTCCGATGGTCCGTCCTTTCTTCTCCAACCCTACTGTCTTCCTCTTCGTCTGTATCCCCAAACCAAAATGCATCACAGTCACCCGCGATCTGTGCAGGCTCCGCGACGACCAACTTCGCGTCTCCTTGCCCGGATTGGCCTCTGCGATCTGATGGCCCTTCAGACGAGGCAGTCACAGTTGAAGGGAGGAGACGGGAAGCTTGGGCTTCCTCTTCCTCTGCCCTGCACGCTCTGTCCATTTCCACACAGTGCCGCTCTCGGAGAGCACACAACGCAGCGTCTCTGCCTTCCT